>JAUBNQ010000025.1:19183329-19207885 GCA_032353495.1 Ctenopoma kingsleyae | reverse complement strand
ACTTCTTGCCATACTGTAACATATCTGAAAAGTGACATAACAAAAGACAGATTTTCCTTCCTAATATCACTGGATATATTTGTCCCCTGTGCGATTTAAAATACTCAAATTAGTCCAAATTAGCCGTTCTCCAATAAACCTTTCACATGACATACTGTATTATACCATAAGGATATATACATATAAATTACATTAATTGTGGTAGAAGATGTCATCCAAAATACTGTGCAGTTTCTGCGTTTGCTCCCTGGAAAAGATAAGTCCTGATGTCTACACTCTACATTATTCCAGCCCTTTCCCTATCCTTCAGATCCTCCCCTACTGTTTGACAAACAATCCCCTCCTGAGTTTATTTACACTCGTAAAAGTCTTGTCTTATGTCAAACAAACTGTTTGATGTCTGAAAATCGGCTTGAATATCTGATTGAAGAAGACAGAGCGGCAATAGAAAGTCAATCACTGTCAACAGATAAGCTATGTCACTCGTTGGTCACCTGTTATCAGCACACAGATATTTGACGAGAGATAACACATGTTTACAGCAAAGACGTAGGATTACGAACAGCAGGATTATTTGCTGTGTATGTAATGTTAATGTTAAGTAGCTTTACAGGCCTTGCTTGCTGAGTGCAAGCCTCACTACTGTCGCCTGCAGTCTGTCTCCACGACAGCGAAGGAGCCAAGAAACAACACCGTTAGCTAGCGAGTAGATTAAGTTACGTTTACCGAGATAACTGTCAATGGAAAGGGTTTAATTTAGTATTTGTGAGCTACAGTCCAGTGTTAGCCGCTCAGTAACAGAGAGACAGAGGGGCCCACTGAGGCTCCTTACCCTCTCTGTATTTCCTGCGCAGTTTTCTGTGGACGTTTTTGACGACCCCTGACAGCTTCTCCTGCTCCTTCTTGCACGGTGTTTCACCTGGGATCGGCACAGAACAAACCTCCGGGTGGTTTAACGTCTCCCCTGTCTCGACATTGTCCCTCGGGTCCATAGCACCGCGCCGCCGATGCTGCCTCCGCCAGTTGCTTCCCCGTTCTCCAAGCTGCAACCCGACCGGCGAACCGGTGCACCAGCCAACAACGCGCAAGCTGATTGGCTGACTGTGACACACACGCCTCAAAACAGACAGCCCATCGTCCAATCAGAACCCTGGAAGCGTACCTGAGACAAAGTGCGTACCATGAAGCGTTTAGGGGCGTCCTGTAAATGCCAAAACTGCTAATCTCAACAACTAATGACAGTATTTAAGTTGCAGATTTCTTGTCTTTAATTCTGTATTTTATTTTTGCTTATGTTATTTACTATTTTATTTTCATTTTTTGTTATATATATTTATTTGTGAGAATGTAAGGCTATCATAATTGAGAGAGTGAATTACCCTACCCTTTGTGTTGCATTTTAATAGCAATATCATTGGTATATGTGACAAATAAATCATCTGCATCCTTGAAAATACCCTATTTCTATCTCTCATCTGTTATTAGGGTAGTTGCAAAAACAAATGTATTAATATAGTTTAGTTTAATACAGTTAGGTTCAATCAAGTATTTGTTTATAGAACTATTTCACACTGCAGAGTGCTGACTGCAACTACACTGACTGACTACAAAATTCATAACTCTGCAAAAATCAGTTTGCGTAGTCCAGAAACATTCATTTACATGTGATAAGTACAACCTGCAGTGTTTTGGCACAGACACAGCAACAGAGAAAAGACCTTTGGCTAACTGGCTCAGTAAGAAAGATAATCCGATTAGGCCCAGAAATGGGATGTAGCCTGCACAATAGATCTGAGAGAGTGTGACATGAACATGATGTTTTTCCTTGCACAAGGGAGATATTGTGAGGAGAGGAACTTGGACTGCCTTGATAAATAATGTCTCAATCAGTGTCATGTTAGTGAAGAGTATTAAAATGGATTGTACATCTTGAAAAGAGAATGCAATCTTTTTCAAAATGGGCAAAGAAATGAAATGCTTGTACAAGAATAGGAAGAATGATTATTTTAAGTTTGAAATCACTCACAAATGTTTTGGAAAGAGGGAACATGACGGTGATCACTTCATTCTGGCATGGTAATCTGAAAAAAACAAGCTACCATTGTCAAAACATTTTGGAAAATCATAGCCTAGCAAGAAAATACTTAATAGTAAAACATTGTCTGTTATTAATGGCACTGGATGTCCACTCATTTCAAAATTTGACAAAATGCCTTATATTTGAAGCCTATATACAGTAGGACCTTTTGTACCAAGTGATCTCAATATGAGGAATAAACAGTAAAATACCTCTATGGAGGAAGATTATCAATACAAAGGTTGTGTACTAACTCATGATGATAATTTTTCTTATGATCACAGTTTTATATTTCATTTTTATGCATCCAGTTTTACTTGTAGTAACTGTGCATATAATGACTTACAATCATTTCAGTGTTCCAGGGAGCTGACAACGTGTCTATACAATATGTCCAAACACTTCAGTGTACAAAAAGAGTACGATTGACAGGAGTTGATTTCAAATGAGATTGGTTAGAAGTGAAAAATTCTTGGTTTGCTCTGATTTAAAGTTTAATTCAGTGTTAATGATAGTTTCAGTCCATGCAAAGACTTGTTACTGACTGTAGTTAGAAATTCTTTTAAATCCCTTGACAGAACATAGTGCCTACTCTCCTAAAAATAACACGTAGTATGCAGTGGATACTGGGAAGTTTATTTAGCTGCAGATACATCTGCTTGATATGATACTGACCTCATCTTGTGAGGTCTTATAAGAGCTCTAGTACAAAACAAAAAAAAATATAGATAGCCCTACTATTATACTTCAATTCATTACTTTCCATTGTAGGTTGTGTTATAGTACTATGCATGTTGCTACTTAAGACACTGGGGTCTTATTTAGAAGAAAACATAACCAGGAGTTCAACCAGTTAAGTTGTAGGATTCCACTCAGATTTCCAGTTTACAAAAAATGCTATTAACTTATTAAGAAATTAACTGATTAATTTTGCTTGCACAGATAGATTCAACCTTGAAGACTATATCTTTGCCTTGTCAGTAATGATATTAATTATGTCTTTGGGTGGCTAAAAATATTCATCTGGCAAAAGGCCGTCGTAATCCTCACAGCGGACTGGTCTGGAATTCCCTGGCAAGTACATTTCTGCAGCTGTGTTCAGTACAAAACACAGCTAAACGCCAACGTTCAAAAGGGGAGCAGGAACTACGTGGTTTCCAAGCTCTCCAAGATTTGACTCTTTGTTCATTCAGTCTGAGACAAAATTACAAGAACAAATAGTACAAACCTTGAAAGTTGTCAGAAGAGCTGTCTACTTTACTGATACTAAAGACAGCATCTCATCACATGGATGTGGTTCAAGGTCTGTCCTCTATTAGAAATAACTTAATCTTGGAAAAACCCGGTCATTCTTTCCAAGAGAAAGATTTTTAAAAAAAGCAGGACGGAATAAGATGATGAGTAATCCTTTAAATCTGCTGCCTTCTATTCTGTTTTATATTCTGTAAATATTAAACTTAGAACCACATAGAGTTCAAACTGATGATAGTAAGGTATCTGAATTGATGAGAATGCAGCATGAGATAAAAACATTTTAACACACCAGAAACTGTCAGGTCAGAATCTGGCTTTGGGGTTTTTGTAAAGTTGGTTTCTGATATAAAATACCTCTGATGGCGTTCATTATTGTATTACTGTATATGTTGTACATATATAGTACATAACAGTACATAACACATACTGTGTATTTGAAGACATTATTTGATCATCTTTTTGCATCAACCAAAACTTTTAGTCTACTGTTAATGCTGTCAACGAAATTAGTAATAAAAAAATTACTGGACACAGTGAATTTGTTTTTTGTACAATTTATTCAATCCACACTTGTAATAAGTAGCCTACAAAATACTTTGATGGCATCCATGCACACAGCACGCGGATGAGTTTCACTTACACCTCAAAAATGTATTAACCCTTGAAGAACTGATCTGTGTGAGCTGGTCCGCAGCCTGTTGGCCAAGTCAACAATAAGTTATATGCACAGTAAAGCATAAAGAATAATGGTTCATACTCTTGACAACAGAGAATTAGCATCCTCCCATAGGGAATATACAGCATTTATTCTGACATGTGTGATATATGCTTGAAGTCAATGCCCATGATTAGTCACTGTTTCTGTATTTTATTTTTATTCCTACAGTGTTAGACAATTGCTAACTATGAAAATATCTATATACTGTATAAGTGCTATGACAGCAAAGACCAAAAACAAAAGGAGAGTTTCTAAACATAAATACCTCTGTGGGTATCAAGTCAGCATCTTCTACAGTCATAAACCACAGGGGTCCTGCTGATTTTTTTTTTATAGTTTAGAGTTTAATTCAGCCTATTCTGTTGTTGTTTTTAGCAGGTTGCGTTTCTTCTTGACAACACAGCCAAACCACTGATACCAAATACAGCACAAAACAGGCAAGAAAATCATAATGGTATGCCACAGCTAAAAATACTGCTAATGAGGTGGCATACAACAGTGTTTTTGAGATATTGCTACAGGAAAAAGTTTCTTTCCACCACGAAACATGGCCAGTGATGCTTTCCTGTCCACCTGACAAAGCTGTAACTGTTTTCTCCATGTCTTCATTATTGTCTTGAAGTTGTTCTTCATCTAGAGACTCACTGATGGAAGGCATGGGCGTGGACAGATTTTTGCTTCTGCTTACAGAGGGTCTTTTGCTTACAGCAAAACCTGTGTCTTTGTTCCTTTTTTTGTCGGCCTGTGTCCCAGTGTGAACAGCCCTAAGACAGTGCATGTACAGCTCCACCTCATCATCTGAGTCAGACTCTGCTGAAGCGCTGCTGTGGCTTGTTTGGTCACTTTCGGGGTCATCTGTTAAAATGCACAAACATCCCTCCACAGCAGCGGATTCATTCTCAGCTTGAGATTGGTCATGTGTAACATTCTTGATGCCGTGAAAATCCTCCTCTTTGTAAAAATGAATTTCAGCAGGGATATGTGCATGTTGTCCTTCACCTGTATTTTCTTTGCCTTTGCCCTGCAAATTGCTCACCAGAGCAGATAAATCATGCTCAACCTCATTTTGTATAATGTCTTGTCTCCCGTCAGAACACCCCACTTCATCTTTCACGCCCTCTGACTCGGCATCTACAATCTCTTCCTCTCCTGCTTCAACTAGCATTTCGTCCTTGCAATCCCAATTCTTCTGTTCTAGTTTCTCCTCCCTTGCTTTTACCTGATCCTCCCACTCCACACCTGTTTTATCTTCACTCTTCAAGTATATTTCCATTTCTTTTTCAGCCTTTATCTCCTCTTCTTTTTGGACATTTGACTTTTCAACATGAATGTCTTGCACCTCTATAAAGTGTTTTTCTTTCCCCTCTTCCTCCTCTCTTTTCTCCACTTCAGTCTCCTCAACAGGTTCATCCCCTCCAGCTATTGTTTCCATCTGTGTGTTTTGAAGATATTCTAATTCTTTCTCAACGCATTCTCTCTCAGTTCCAGCCACAATGTCCCTAGTTTCTTCATCTCCAAAACTTTGCTTGTCCTCTAAAACATCTGCATCTTCAGCTTTATTATCTTTCTCTCCTGTAATTTGCTCTTCTACCAATTCTTCATCTGCTTTCTTGTTATCTCTCTCTTTTGCATCTCTATTTTCAAAAAGTGTCTCCATCTCTGTGTCCTCCAGCTGTCCCACTTGGTCTTTCTCCACTGCTTCAGTGTCTTCTGTTTTAAATATATTTGTCTCTGTCTCTTCAGTCGTCCGACTCATTTCCCAGTTTTTTACTTTAGTAGGTTCTGCTAAACTGAAGTCCTCTTGTGTTGAGACAGCTGCTTCCATTTCACAATGCTCAGCTGTTACTGAAACAAGTTCATCAAGCACATCACCACGTATGTGTTCTACTTTTGTCATTGACTCAGCTACCAAATCAGCAACTTCAGTCCCAACTGAGTGTTTTATTTCAGCTTCATACAAACAGCTCTTCAACTTATTTTGGTTTTCCGCATTATCAGTTTCTTCCTGAGATTCCAGTGATGTCTCATGTGTTGTGGAATCATTTTCATCTACAATTTCAGAACAAGAAATTGAGCTATTCTCAGTTTCTTTTGCAACTGAATTACCACTGGGATTAAGATTCAAATCATGTAAAGCTTCCAATAGTTTATCCTCTACTGAAATGGCATTGGTTGTTGGTATAGTAACTGTTTTGCCAATTCCATTGTCTGTGTTTGTCTCACCTACACCCTCTGAGACATTTTCTCCACTACCGCTTGTGTGTTGGTCTGTCTCATCACTAACACACTCTGACTTGCTGAGAGAAGGTTGCTGTGGCAGAAATGAAGTTTCTAGACTGCTCATGACTTCTTGTGTTTCAATTTGTGTAAGTGTTGTATCTAGATTAGTTTTAATGTGTGGACACTTATGCTTTGGCAGTTGAACTTGTGCTATTTCTGCTATAGCTTGGGTTTGGAGGTCATAGGCCATATTGTCTTCCTGTGTTTCCCCCTGGGGGTATAGAGTCTCTTTGGGTATTAGAGCATTCACCAAGTCCACGTTCAAAATGTTTCCAGTGTGTGGATGTGTTTCTGTAGCTCCAGAAATGAGCTTTGGAACTTCATTTAGATTTGTGCATCTGTGGTCTGAATGTTTCATTTCAAGTGAATCCTGCAGAGTGTCTGCATGGTCCAGGATGTCATTTGATGTCACACTCAAACTTGTCTCTTCTTCTTCAGTGTGAGGATTGTTTAGAGTGGCATCCAAGCATTCTTGATTTGATTCTTGCATCTTTATCACATAATCCTGAATTCTGTCATTGTTACTTCTATCATCTCTTGCACAAGTGCAGCTACTCTCTATACTTTCCATTCTGCCAAACCCCTGATGGTACATGGGAGCCACCATGGTTCCAAATGTGAAGCTGCTGGTCTGGCTGACAGGGCTTTCGCTGCTCATGACTGAAATAACACTGTCAGTGGGTTCAGATTCTATATTGCTAGTACATTTATAAATCATACCATGCTTCAGAATTTTTTCCTCAGCTTCAGAAACAGACTTGTTGAGTTCTGCAGGAGCTGGTTCTTCATTTGAATGCAATGGCTTGTCTGGGATATCTCTGACACTCTCACCTTCTGTTAATGTGGCAGAGTCAGCCAAATTGTTGCTCTCAGATTTCTCTGGCTTGCTGTTAGATGTGTAGTTGTGTGCCTGTGATGTATCATTTAGGACATCAGCAAGGGGTTTACTGCACGCTTCTAGAGATTCATAAACATCCTGAAAACCTTCTGATTTGTTGCTTGTCTCTGAAAATGATCGCATTTCTGAGTGCTTATCCACTGGGTTTTCTCCTTGTTCTGCCCGTTTTGCTTCTGAAGGAGATTG
This sequence comes from Ctenopoma kingsleyae, assembly GCA_032353495.1. Taxonomy (NCBI): domain Eukaryota; kingdom Metazoa; phylum Chordata; class Actinopteri; order Anabantiformes; family Anabantidae; genus Ctenopoma; species Ctenopoma kingsleyae. The sequence goes on along the minus strand of JAUBNQ010000025.1, from coordinate 19,200,472 downwards.
ATCTCTTTCAGTGTCATTTGCTCCTCCATCTCTTTGTGCAAAATAATCCCTCAACTGAGCCATCCGTGCAGCCTTTCTGCGACTTCTTCGGCTGCCGTTCCGTCTGTTCTCAGCCTGTCCATCAACAACAGGGGTAGATTAATGTCAGCTTGCTCACACAATAGCTAAGCTGTTTTAAGACAAGGGAGTTGGGTTACATTGAAAGTTGTATGGCACACGGTAGCATGCATGGATTAAATGCTGTCCTTGACAGCACTTAAACCCAAATATATATGTGTTCAATACCATTACAATAGTCTGCATCACAAGGTATGATGCACTGATGGGGTGTAAACAGCATGAACTAAGTGCTATTTGGGTGCACAGTGTGTTATACTGGTGCTACTCAAGCTCTGGTCATGTGTCTTTCAGAAAGTGCACCAGGGATCATGCCGACTTTTCTGTTTCTCCATGTACCTCCTTGAAACACCATGGTATCTTTAAGCTCCCTCATAGTTACATAGATTAATTCTCTCCTTTGCAGTCTCTGATGAGAGGATTTATATTGGATCAATATTAAACTAATCATAATACAATTACAACTGCAACTTTATGTTACAAACTGAAGAGGTCTTTAGAGTATGACTGTCCAGCATCTAAAAAGCCTGAAGAGAAACCATAAAAATCAATAAACTGCAAAGTTGTGTCTTAGTTTATGTGCGCCAGTCGTTTTTTTGTTTGTTTGTTTGTTTTGTGGGTTTTTGCTCACCAGGAATTTCTGTTCATCTTCCTCTGATGTTCCTGAATGATCAACACATATTTGCTTGTCTTTCACAGTATTCACTTCTTCTCCCTGTTTTGACACAGCTGGAGAAAAGAGACATTTTACATTTATATTATTGCTGCAATGTTACAGCAGTGTGTATTAAATTTTGAAATTATTTTCTTCATTTCAAAATCAGCAAAATAAATGTTTACCTGTTAAAATATTTTCCTGAGATGAAGCTTCCGCTGCTGAAATGTTTTCCACAGTAACACACTGACTGTGAATTAATAAAATGATGTGTCAGACCTAATTTATGTGTCTGTCTCACAGTTTTATGTGACTATCAGAACCACATTAGACAACAATGTTGAGATACATTCATTCTTTGCATTAACAAAATACTTTGTTGATGATATTTATCAGTATGAGATTTGTGCATGTTGGATTTTTTTAAGTCTTTGGCTTATATCTTACAACAGTTCTCGATCTTTTTTTCTACCAGTTGCAAGAAATGACATACTCTACACTTAAATAAATTTGATTGACTAGTTTCACCTGATAGGTTTAAGACAGCTTTTCTTGTTCAAATTTTCCTTCTGTTGTTTCTCTTTCTGCTCTTTCATTCCCCGATGACAGAAGAGCACGTAGTTCCTGTTGTCATTGTTGGCCCAGAATGTCCCAACGGGAGTCTCATATCGCAGACAAAAGTCGACTCTGGTTCCCTGCTCCCCAAATGGAGGCACTAAGATGATCTTAAATGAGAAACAGTCCATCAGTCCGTCACTGGAACCGGGGATATACTCTGCAAGTAGGTCAAAATGGCTGGACCAGGTGTCCAAAGTGGTTCGAACGTATACTGCCTTACTGAAGGTGGTGTTGAGAACACGGATCACTCCTTTCAGTATAGTGGTCCCAGGAAGTAATTCGATTTTCTCCAGCACCACTTTCTGGTCCTGAACTTTGGTGAACAGCTCCTCAGCAGGCAACGGAAGGGAGAAATTGAGACGAGATAGGAAGTATTCATCTGTGTCTTTACCTTCCCCCTCAGATAAGTCATACTTTGGCAGGTTAGGTATATCCCATGATTCAAATTCCTTCACTTGCACCAAACTGAGGCCTTTGGCATCTGCAAAGGACACTCTTCTGGAGCCACACAGTGGCGGCTCAGGCTCAGAGTCATCGTCAGAGACAGAACTCTTTCGTCGTGGGAGAGGAGAAGATTTGGGCCTGATGCCGATGAACACCTCACCTTCGTCATCATCCACATCCAAGGAGCACGGGCCTGGCACTTCTAGGAGGTTACAGGCCCCAGATAGTCTTGGTTGTCCCACAAACTCCATGGGGCTCTCTCTGTGAGAGATTCAGCGGGAAATGAACTGCAGTGCTTCTGTTTCTGGCAACTGACATTCAACATGCTCTGACTTAACAGATGGAGTCGAGTTACAGATGACATTGTTGCAAGGGCCAACACTATAAATAGGCCAGAAGGGACTTGAACTATGCGCAGTAGTCTAAGATCAGAAGGAGAAATTATCTTTCTCTCTGAGGTAGAGCACTTTGGTTATATAATCTATAATACAGAATGGTGCTTATCTAAAAAAAAAAAAACTGCTAAATTAAGTTTTGTTTTTTGGATGTTTTTCCTGTATCCCTGTAGAGTTTTAGTGCTATGTGCACAGCAAGTGTTAGATTTACCACGGCAACTATTTGTGTTTAGTTGCTGTGAGCCCACAATGGGTCATGTGAGAGCTAAAAGTGAACAAATGGCTTTTGCATCTTGTTTAAATCGCTGACTCTCTGAGTGCGCGATACGTGTGAAAGCCCTACAATATGTGACAAACAACCATTCCACATCAGCTTATTTTTTTATCTGCTTATGCCACGTCAACATTTATCTGTGGATAGTACAATACTTTAAATTTCATTGCAGCTCTAGGATTTGGAAGTTATAGTAAAGTAATAAATACAAAGAAAGGAACAGTAGGACAACATCTGATGAATCAGTCATACGTGAAAGATGAAAAGGCTGGATGTGACTTCACCAGTGCACCTAAAGCAGAAGAGAACAGAAAAATGAATTCACAAGAATTAGATGGAAGAACGGCATATGCTGTAGCTACCTACAAGAGCATCCTCATCAACCCCACATAGTCTCCAGATAGCATGATGAGCTCAGACAACACCTCTGAAGACAGAGCCCCATCCAAAAGCCCTCACTCTCCTACATTGACCTAATTTTCAAACACATCCTATCCTCCCCCTTGCATAAACTCAACCTAGTATCCACCTACAGAGCAATGGAGGAGCAGTATCCCTACCTCAGGAGCCCAGACCCTGGGTGGATGAACAGTATGTGGCACAACTTGTCTGTGAAGGACTACTTTGTGAAAGTGAGCCGCTGTGAAAATGGTTGAGGAAGGATTACTGTAGTGTCCACCCAGCTCACCTGAGACACTTCCAGCAGGGCAACGTCAGGCAGTACAGAAAGGCCAGAGAGAGGAGGGAGAGGGAGCAGTATAACAAAGTGACTGGGTGTCAGGTTTGCAGCAGCTGCTTCAGGGGAAGGTTCTGTTAGAGTTGAAGTCTCTTGAAGATATAAGATGATTTTTTTATTATGTATCTCTTGAAGATATGAATTCTTTGGACTGGACTGAAGCTCACCATCAACCTTGGAAAATAAATGTGGGCTGCATTATTATTTTCCAGAGAACCAGCCACATGGGTCATATCTGCTGGCTACAGCAGGAAAGGGCAACCTCTGACCTCCAGACTGCACAACTGGGAGAAGAATGCCTTTGTACTGAAAGGCATAAAAGGGTCAAACGACAGCAGGGTCCTGACAACACAAGTGCAGCCCTGCTGGGTTTCTGTCTGCTGGTGTATGTCTTCAACCATCAAAGAGTTAATAAAAAAATCTTTGTCTTATACAGTGAACCATAATTTCTCTCTGGAACTGTCATGATTCATACTGAAAAGTAGAACAAAGCGAGGACTGCATGAGAAAGTCTGTATATTACAGGACAGGTAAATACCAATCCAGTAGGTGGCAGAAAGTTACCTTGGTAACAGTCTACAATTCAAACATTAACTGTTCTCCAGTCTGTCCTGCCTTAAGATTTTTTTGTCACAACAGAGTATCTCACCCTCATGGCTCAGCTGTGACTTACAGTATGTAAATACATCATATTTAAATGTACAGCACCTATTTACATTACATGGTAACAAATTCTTTACATCTTTATTAGGCTGAATTATTGTGTCATGATAAGAAAGAGGCATGTACAATACAGTATATAATATGCATATTGATATGTATACTATTGTGCTCCTTACCTTAATATCTCTCTCATGGTGGTATCTTAGCTTGGTCATTGTTCACACGCTCCGCCTTCATCCTGTACAGTCTGTAACACATACTGGCAACAAGAAGCCACTTTAGTAGTGTGACAAATGTGGCTTAAAAAATTAATAAACCAACAAACAAGCAGAAAAAAAAAAAACAAACAAAAAGTGATGCAAACTCAGAATGAATATGCTTCACAACATGAAGCAGTGACTATTGAGAAATGTTCTGTACAGAGTTTATTAAAACAGAGTCATCTCAGGTGCTTTTGTCAGTGTAGCTGTGTGAACTTTTGCACTTTGCATTTAACAACAGCCCAAATTAAAACTTTTTAATAGATGTACTGATATGCTATTGAAATAAAAGTGCAGACACTACTGTAAATAGCTCTTTGATAACAGTTTGACAGTTGTGCAGCTGCACAGCTCGTTTTGTTGTTGGAAACTCTTAGATACAGCATATCTAAATAAAGTCACTAGACTATACTTGTCTTTTCTCACAGAAAATCATCCTTTGTTTTAACCATTAAGGATAATAAATGATGCTTGTTTTGAGGCACTTTGTTGTTTCTTTTTTTTGTTATATGAATGTGTATGTCTATGAATATCAACAAAGGAAAATAATGCCTATGAGAATGCATTCTTTCTGCCAAACAAGCAACTGGAAATAGCATAATGTCTATCTGTCTGTTCATCACATTACAATATACATCATATTTTTAAATGATTGGACTGTAGACATGAAGATTATTGATCAGTGTAAATACTTTGCAGAGTATCTATTTTCAAATGCAGAAGAAAAATCAACACTACAGATGTGGGGAAACTCACCAGGCTTTAACTGTTACCTTTAAACTCACTGAAGCCTAAAAGGAAAAAGGAAAAAATATCTCTGATACTGATTTGTAACTATTTTTTTTCCCTGTTGTTCACATCCCAGCATCAACTGCTATTCTCATGGTGTCATTTACTGATGGCTCTGTGACTCCTCCCCCTCAGGTAGACACACAAATCCATCAGTTCTCTCCCATCCTTACTACAAACTGCATGACTTAGAGACATCAACTCTGCCTGGCTGCTCTCAGTTTGACTATCCTTCTTAACGGTATGTAGCTTTAATACAATTCTGACAGAAATAGAACTGATCAGACTTTACTTCTAGTATGTTTTAGTAGTAAATACTTGGAGTGAAACTCTATTTGTGCATTGTTTTAGAGCTAATAGTTTGTATAAAGTGATAAAATGACTGACTATATTCTGTGCCACATACCACTGATCTGATTCATGATAATCTGAAATTATAGAAGTAGTATTGTCTACTACTGTGAAATTTATGTTTAAACTTTGATTTCTTTAGTAGATGCCGATAATAGATTTGAGTCACTGTAAATAACTTGTATGTGCTTTAGGTTATGGTGCAATCCAGAAATTATAAATTTTAAAATGTGAATTAACTATACTGACATATTTAATGTTTTCTGCACAGTTTTCAAGGTTTAATTAACTTTATCTGGTATGGGATTGTGCAAATCGCATTTATAGAATTTTGTTGGATTAGAAGCCTTGCAATGCTAATTTCAGTTTTGTAAATGACTTTTATCATATTAGCCAGCAGCACATTAATGAGCATGCCCAGCGAGTTAGTTTCCTTTCTTGCTATGTGCTTAGTGCAAACCCACACAAACACAATTTAGCAGTGCTGCTGAAAGTTCCACTTTCAGTCTTACATCTTATTTAGTGTTGACTGTTTTCTTTTAGGACCTGAGTTGGGATGCCTGAGTCTCCTCTCAGTCCCACGGCAGCCCGTCAAACCCCAGCCAGCAGCCTCCTCAGTCACACAGACAACGGTGCAGGAGAGAGAGTAACTAATGGGGACTCCTGCAGTGGAGTGAGCAGTGAAAACTGGCAGAGTCTCCAACATAAACAGGTATTTCCATCCTCCTCCTACTCCTTATCCTCCTCATCTTCCTTCACCACTTCCTCCTCCTCTTCATAAGTGGGAAATAGAACAATCTTAGGCAAACAGATGTCAAGAGAAATAGCATGTCAGCTCCATATTGGACATCTTCTGACAGGACACCAAACCCAGAGCCAGCAGCTCTGCTGACAGTAGCAGGAAATTCTTATGAGATCTGATCTGAGCTGGGAGTTGACACGCAGAACTCTGTTTGTCCTTCATTATTAGTATGTGAGCCAGAGCCAGGGACGAATAATTGTCCACAGACCTAGGCCAAACAGATGCAAGTGAAAGGCAAATAAGCATGGACCAACATAATTTTATGGTTGTCCGTTGCAATTCCACCCCTAGGAATCTTAATGCACGGGATCGGTGTTACAACCAAGATAATGAACGCCTGGTCAACAATCAGTCAATCTTTCAGTCCGTTCTTTCATCTTGTCAGATTTGTTCTGTTCTTTTCTCTTAATTCACTTTCTAAACCTGCACATGTAGTACCACACAACTTGTAAGACTACAGACTTTTAACAATATTTTAAAAAAAAACAAAACACTGACACTATCACACTATCAAAATTATGACACTGCTAGCACTGCAACTGCATGAAAGGAATTTTAAAGATCGCATACTTTTTAAATAAATACGTTTTTAATTTCTGCTAACATACTGCAATGACCATAGAAAGTCACAATGTCGTAATGCCAACACGGCGATGTTGCTCGTCTGCCAGATGATGATTCCCATCCTCATAGCACAATAATGGGTCGTGATAGGAAGGTTTTTCAACATTTAAATTATAAAAATGTTAAAAATAAAGACTTTTTACAGTGAAGACGTATCTTCTTGAATAACAAAAGAGAAGGTGCTCCGTCTAAATGTATTTCTGTTCTAGCTGTAACATCTACACCAGAAATCAAGACAGTGATTTTAAAAAGCATGATAAGGAAGCCAACTGTATGACAGTGTCTTCTTTAAAACTACATTCAAAAGAAAATTCTAATCTAAAATAATAAGAAATTTACATTTAGTCATTATGACTTAATCTATTCAATATTTTTACTGTTAGTCAATTAATTTTTCAGAAATTGTGAATAATTTCCCACATCCCAATGTAATGTCTTTCAATAGCTTTATTTTAGAAGTATGTGGTGCCCTGTACATTTTTAAACAGGTAACTTTCATTAGGTACACTGGGTTAACTACCAGGTGCACCATGTCCGTTTGTTCGGTGTTTTCTTTGTGTTTTGACAAAACCATTTTATCTCATTAGCCCCACATTTAAAGTTGTTTTTTGTGCAGGTAAACATTGTAAATAGCTGGATAAATACTGCACATTTACTGCTGGAAAAGCAACAAATCATCACTTTTAAATTCCTGAAAATTATTAATAATAGAATTAATTATGGAACTTTATATATAAATATAAAATGTCTAACATTTTCTGCTGATCACTAATTATTCCAGTAACTGTTTCAGCATCCAATTATAAGCATACAATAAATTCAGATCTGTACACCGGATGCACAAAAAACAGTTAAGTCTTCCACCTATACTGTTTGTATTCCTGATGTGTTCTCCTTTCATTACTTTAGATAAGATAAAATTATAATTAAGATTTAAGATATTACACCAGTACAGACACAAGGCTTCACTGAAATCTATAAAGAAAAAAAGGAAAATGTAAATGTTACTGTTAAACTGAAAAAATAGATTTAAAAAAATTATATAATTATAAAATAAATAAACTATTTCCCCAACAATCAATTTGTGGAACTAGTATGCCTTTTAGTATTGTTTGTAATACGTTGTGTTGAATTTGTAAGTGCCTTTTGTTGTTTCTTAATGCAGTCATGGCAATTGCTGGTGTCTCTGACTACAAAAGGAGACAATCATCCTGTTATTTGTCGCTCAATCAGTCACACTGCACACAAGTTATTATTCTGTGAGTGTTTGCCTTTATTAATACCCATACACTTCTATTAGGAGTCACAACAAGCATGTAATTGTGTTGATAATTAACTGGTCAGCCTATCTCCCATCTCATTTAGGGTCAATGACACAATCCAGCATGAGGATGTTCACAAAAGGTTGACTGCACTGTTTTGTAATTGGTTTGGAAAGATTCCTATTCAATGGTTATTACTGTTTAACACCTGACACTTGCCTCCTGTCTCATATACTTGTCCTTTTACAGTCACTCTGCAGACTGTAGTCCTGTATCGTTTTATTCTTCCTCTTCTTCTTGAAGGTGTTTCTGGCTATGATGGCTCCTCAGCAGATACAGCAGCTTTTGTCCCCCAACCAGCTGCAGGCTCTGATCCACCAGAAGCAAGCACTTTTGCTCCAGCAGGTACTTATGCAACAGCAAGACAACTACACAGCAAGCTGATTGTACTGAACTGTATCTGTGCAGAATAAAGTTTGAGTTTCTCTTGTACACAATTATTTTCTAGACTCAATTTTGATTCTTTTAAGTAGTTAACATTCTCTAGGTTAGTAGTTAATCTTGTTAGTGTTAGTTCCTAGCACATAAACATTAAGCATTAAATTTATTCTGCATTAACCATAGTTTGGTAGAACGTCTTGCATGTTTGGGGTTCTTTGCAGTTTGTCTTGCTGCGTGATTCACTTTCTGTTGAGCTTCAGTTCACAGTTCACTTGTGCAACTCAGAATTCATTGCTGCCCCAAAGATGGACCAGGTGCAGAAACAGCTAAACAGGCCCAAATCATGACACTTCCACCACTATGTTTCACAGATGGGAAAAGGTTCTAAATACAGGAATGCAGAGTTTGGTCATCACCAAACACAATGTTTCTTATTCAAGCCATAAACTTATTTGTCCCATTGTTCCTCCTTGCTTTTTTCATGCACATCATTGTTGTTCAACGTTTTGCCAATGGACTCATGAACACTGCTGTTAGCCGAAACAAAATAGGCCTTTAGTTTTCCGGACACTGCTGGACACCCGTGTCCCTTGTTACCTCCCACTGTGATCTTTGTTGGCTGACCACTCCAGAGTGAGGTTGGTGTCTGCCTGACAGTTAACTGCTGGAGTCCAAACGCTTAAGGAATTCAGCAGAAAAGTTCACTTTGTCTAGTTTTAGGAGAAAAATTTGGAACGCTTCACGTTTTAATGGGACAACGTCTGTCTTTTTTAGTGCTTTGACTTCATCCACTGAGGTTTAACGTATCTTTTAAAATAATCACTGCCTCCACAAAAGTCTAGTCTATTAGTGATTAAAGTGATACATTTGGACAGCAATACCCAGAGGACACAAATGTTGTATTGTTGGTCATCTTAGTATATTCTGTTATTTTACATTAAATTGCTTGAGGCTGTATTCATCATTTTTCTAGCAACAACTGAAAGAGATGTTCAAGAAGCAGCAGCAACAGATTCACCTGCAACTGCTTCAACAGCAACCCAGCAAAAAGGCCAAAGAGGTAAGCAGTGTTTGAGGTATGTTTTCTTAGTTTGTTTTTTGCCTGCTGTACGGTCTGTGTCTATCTTGACAATATGCTAGTATTATAAAATAACAGAACAATTCCCAGTCAGCTAACAGAATAAGTGAAAGTGTGACTTTAACGTGAACACAACCTCACCTGGCTGAGAAATGTCTTGCTTTCTCTCTCTGTGCTCCAGGTACCTGCACAGCAGCTCCTGTTCCAGCAGCTCCTCCAGCTGCAGCAGCAGCTGCAGCTTCAGCGGCTGCAGGGACCTGTCCTGTCTTCTCCTGCCCTCTCTCCAGGTTGCTCTATATTTCTTCATATTTTCTTGGGACCGTTGATAACAATGGTCATGTGAACTGCTCATCATTTCCAGTTATTTCCTATATTATAATGTATAGCATCAGTGTTTTAACTACATGTTATATTTAATTGGCTGTATAGACTGTGTCATATCACATTTGATATTATTTTGTTGAGACCTACATACAGAAATAATTGTTTGTTGATTTTCTGTTCAGTTATATAACTGCACATAACTCATGGGGATGATAATGAAAGGGGAACCTAAAAGTAGAAAATGCATTTTACTCATATTCTAGCTGTGATAATTATTTTTGGATTATTCTTAGAAGAGGCAACACGAGGTGCGAACTGAAAGTGACCCTTTGCTGTACAGCAAATATAAGTCTTGAAAAGACGCCACGCTTCTCAAACGCTTTCTTTGATCAACATAAAACAACACACTTTCAGACTTAGAAATGTATGATGGACTGTATGTTTCTTTATGTGTTAGTTGGTTTCAGCTCTTCAGAGATGCAGCAGCTATGGAAAGAGCTCACAAATGGAATAACTGAGGATAAAACCACAGTGAAGGGCAATCATGATGCGTCTGCTAACAACGTGGTGTCAACAAAAGTCACAGGGAGACAGACTGGTGACCAGCGGTGTTCTCCTCGCAGGGCAGAATGGTGAGATGTCTGGGTTTGTTCTGCAAACAGATTGCGAGAACACAAACAATACTGCCTTTTTGTAAATATCAGAGACTTGTCATCTGTAGACATTTTCTTCAACTTAAGGTGTGTGTGGGGAGGTGTTTGCTTTGCAGCCTGTAAGACTTCACTTTTAATTCCCCTTGGGATGATATATTTTGTTTTGTTTGTCTGCTTTGTGTTGCAACACCTGAAGTGGTTCAGCAAAGAAAAAGTTTACATGACTACATGTCCCAAATCAAAAGTAAATAGTTTTTCAATTATTTTCAGTGCTCCCCTCTTCCTGGCTCTCTGCTGCCTGAAAAGAAAAGAAAACACACTTATATCTGTTTTATTTGCTCTCATTTTGTTTGTGTTGTATGGCTGCTGTGGTTTTTAATCATGACAGTTCTTTCACTCTCCTTCTGTTCTTCGTTGTTCAGCGCCGGTAAAGCTGATCGCACTGCTACACACGTTCTCTACGGTCACGGTGTGTGTAATTGGCCTGGATGCGAGTCAGTCTGTGAAAACTACAGCCAGTTTATTGAGTAGGTTTTTAACTTTATCCTAATACTTTTGACTTTCTGACTCTTTGTACCTTTCTTTTTATGATTTAAAGGTATATTCCCCTGAATTTAGATTCCCAAATCCAGTGCTCATGGCTTATCGTGTGACTCTGAAATGTTTGTAGCTCCCGTTTTACTATTACATCCATTTTTTAAGGATCAAGGTTAAAGATTTTTATTTGCAGATTCGTTTAATGCACCTGTGTGTCTGTTTCAGGCACATGGGCAGTGAACACACTTTAGATGACAGGAGTACGGCACAGTGCAGAGTACAGATGCAGGTCGTCCAGCAGCTTGAGCTTCAGGTAGGAATGAGTCTGTAAAGCTGACCAACAACAAAAGTTAGAACTGCTGCTGGAATGTCCACACAAACCTGTCCTGAGGGAATAGTACTTAAAAAAAATCTTTCTGGTTCACAGCCTTCCATTTTAATAATCTGTGTTCAGTGATTTTGGTGCGACTCCATCCACTCTGATTTTTTTCTCTCCCTTACTTCATCTCCTCTAACAGCTCAGCAAAGAACGGGAGCGTCTGCGAGCAATGATGGCTCACCTGCGCCTGCCATGTTTGGAAGCTCAGTCGCTCTCCGCAAGTCTACACTCGCCACAGTCTGATACAGCTGCTGACCCACATAGTCCACAGGTAGATGGTGTGCAGTAATAGCTGTTTGAACAACAGAGACAGAGTCAATGAGCCATAAACTGTGCAGCATTTCAGATCTGTTAGCTAAACTCTAAACATGTGGCGGAGAGTGAAAATAGTGGAACAACAGGGTGCAACCTCATCTTCTCCAGCACGGATGAAGATGCTGCCAGCCTGTCATTGTCCTGCTGAACTTTCACAGTTGAATGAGTTGCAAACACATGTCGGCATTTTCTTAGAAACAAAAACACAGCTGCATGAGCTGAAGGTCAGAAACAGTTGAACCTGCTCAGAGAAATGATATCAGATCACTAATGCATTTCTTAGCATTGTGAGCCTTTTTACCTGAGCTTGAACTCTCACCGGATGATGAGTGTCTGCATGAGCGCTTTCCTTCCTTTCAGTGCTCAGCTGTTGACATCAGATGGCTGCCATTGTATTTTCAGACAGCAGACATGCTCTGATAATGTAGAAGCTAATCATTTGATAATCTTGCAAATATTGCACCATAATCACAACACTCACCAAACAATTTCACCCTATAATTAACAATAATTGGCTTCCTTCTTCCTGCAGTATTAGTGGAATCACCTCTGAAGAGGCGAATCTAATCGCTCTGTTACACTCTGTTGAATATATCCATTTATTTTGTTTCTCTGTCAGCCCTTCTATTCTTCTCCTTTCTTAACTTGCTTGTCTGCTTGCGTCGCTTCCAGCTCAGTTCAGACATCGTCGTCGACAACAACCTGCACTCCCTTAACCCATCAGACTCAACCCAGGTGGCCCCCAAACCTCTGGCCCCTGCCAGTAATCCATCCCGTTGCTGTGAAGAAGAGGCACCAAGTCGTACATCATGCGCTGGCGCAATAAGACATCGCCACCACCCTCTGGTATACTCACTGTCTACAGGTAAAGCAAATACTGCAGTCGCCTTTACATATTGATCACACACCAAAATAAATGCACATTTTCTACTCCACTTCTCACTTCTCTCTTATTTTGTTTCAGAGAATGAATATGAACTCTACAAAAACACAGACATCAGACCACCATTCACGTATGCAACACTGATAAGACAGGTATAAAGACTTAATGTGTGATGAATGAATAGAAACAAGCTTTCTTTAGTTGAATTTAACCATTAATTTACTTGAATGTAACCATATCGTATTCATGCCTTTGTAACTTTTTGCATTTGAGCATTCGTATGCGTTTCTACTTTGTGATTTTTACTCTGTTTTCTCTAGAATATGGACAACGAAATGTTGTTGATAAAATATCTCTGTGGGTTCTGTTACTGGTTCATGCTGATTGCCATTCTTTGTGCTCATTTACTTGAACCTCCCACCTGAAGTTGAAGCAATTATTGTCAGTCAACAGAAAATTAATTGGTTACAATTTTGACTGACGATTCATTTTGATAATTTAGCAACATGTCAACATATAGCAAACTATAATAGGAAAGTAAACATCTTTAGGTTTTTTGTAGTGTTTATTGGACAAAAAAGCCAATTAAATTCAGGTTTTGTGTTTTTTTTTATCCCAAAAAGATAGCAACTGTCCCAGTTTGGGTGTCTGTCTTTACCCTTCTACCTTGTATTGTGTGATGTGAAACAGTCAGGGCTTTAATTCGTTCCTGTCATGTGCTAAACCGTTGTATTTCCTCTACATCTACAGGCCATAATAGAAGCATCAGACATGCAACTAACACTCAACGAGATATACAACTGGTTCACACAGACGTTTGCTTATTTCAGACGCAACGCTGCCACTTGGAAGGTATTACACCCACAGATAATCAACTGTGATCTCAGTGTGTGTCATGCCTGATTGATGCAGCTTGTATCCAGTAATATCTTCTTCTCTCTGATTTTCCCTGGATCAGAACGCAGTGCGCCACAACCTGAGCCTGCACAAGTGTTTTGTGCGTGTGGAGAATGTGAAAGGTGCTGTGTGGACGGTGGATGAGGTGGAATACCAGAGGAGGAGATCCCAGAAGATCACAGGGTACGGTGAATTGCGTTCTGTTTATCACAGAACTCGAATCATGGTATCTGCATATATTATAGTTCTAAAATAATAAATGATACATTTTCATTTGAAAAGTGCTCAAGCAAAGATTCTCATGTGATTTCTTGCTTATGCATTCCAAGGAAAAAAGAAAAATCTTTTTCTATTTTTGAGTGAATGAATGAATGAATGAATGAATCATGTCCACACACTAGATTTACTGCATACTATTTTGTGATACAATTTGTATACAATTATAGATGATAATAAAAAATTGCATCTCCCCATTAAATTCTGTAACCTTTGTTGTTGTGCAGAAGTCCATCACTGATGAAAAATGTGTCCTCTAGCCTTGCTTTCAGGACCGCTTTGAATTCCAGCCTACAGGTGAGAGGATGTGTCTGCGTACACCTTTCAGGCAGCTGGAGCACTAAGTTCCTGATTAGGAGTTTAAATTGTGGTCATAGTATGCTTTTCGATCAATATTCCTTGCAGACAGCACTGGCTGAAGCATCACTGCCAGGATTTAAGAAGGAGAGTGTTAGCAGAAGTTCCAGAAGTGAGATACAGGAGAACAAAGCGACAAACAACCACAGTAACCAAAATGTCTCTTTACAAGTCCAGCAGTGAGTTGTGTTTATTATAAATTCCAATTCCATTGAATTCACCATTGTGCTGCAATAATAATTGCAATGTCTTTTCACTTCTTGCAGGTCTCTTTTCCTCAAAGATGAAGCATTGAATTTGAATGACCAAGAGTCTCTGACAGTGAAACCAGCTGCTGTGCAGCATGACATGTCTAAAAATGACGAAGAGCACATGTTTGACCTTGAATGACCCTTGTCAGATGTCTCAGACTAAAAATAATCAGTCATAAATCAGTAAAGCAAGTGGTCATTCAACATTCAGGGATGTAGGCCATAGAGTTTACAGTACATACAGTTATGTGTCTTATGTGGTGCAGAAAGTCTGAAATTCTCACAAAAATTATTTAATAGTTGATCAGATAAATAAGCATTTTGCTCTTCAGAAGTATTCACTATGATTGTTTATGTTGATGTCTAAATGTGTGCTGCAATCTGCATTTTCTCCTGACATTTAAAACTCTAAGTAACAGAGTGTGGAACATGGTGCCACCTGTAGTTTCTGGCTGATCCACAACTAACCTGATTAAGCTGAAGCTTCTTTTTAAATACCAAAATGAACAGGTCAAAGTGATGACCAAATTACAGTAAAATATAAGCTTTACATGTATTTAGACGTATTATGATTGAGTTAGTCTCATTTGATCCTCTATAGTTCAACATTTTCTTTTATGTTTCTCAAGGATTATGACAAGCATAACAGTAAAAATAAGCATAAAGTGATATATACAGTAAGTGTACATCATCAAAGGTATAGCTGGAATGAGATTTCATGTGTTTTAAGGAAATACAGTAAATTTCACAGGCCAAAGTAAAACTGAATGTTTGTGTCTGTCTGTTGTGATTGTCTGTAAGAACTAGAATAAAGTACAGCAAGCGTGAATCTCATAATACAACAAAGATCCTCTTTTTTTCTTTTTTCTCTGTACCAATAAATTTACTGTTATGTATTAGTATTAAGATATTTTTTTTTACAGTTTAATAAAATAAAGTGGTAGTGTGTTTTACATGTTTACCTTGTATAACTCGTTTACTGATCTGTGTCCGCTGAAATATCTACAAACATTCGTCTTTCAAGAAAGTTTGATTGATTGATGCTGAATAAATACAACAATAAAAATGTTGTTTGTCTGTAGTTGTATGTCCAGCATATGTTAATAAACATAATAAATGTCAACCTGTTTGTTTTATTGACTATTAAGAAGCCTGTGACCAGATACCTGAACGATATCTTGCTCTAAGCACTATCAGGGTCAGGTTCTTTGGTTGGATAATGCCTCTAGCACTTGTCAATATGCTTGATACAACACATCAAAATAATTTTCCATATTTTTGACAGTGATAGAATATTTAATATCTTTGTGTTTGGGCTTACAGATCAAATAATTAACATTTCATTTCAAAAATTTGATCATCAAAGATCATCAATTTAAAATTGATCATAAAAAAAACCCTTTTTGCAATAATGTTAGCGCTGCTGAAAACATATGTTTTAATGGGAAACAAGGGAATTTCTCTGTGTCCTTGCTGACATACCGCTGTATTCATGTACACCTGTGCATAATGTCATGACACCATACTGGAATTATGCAGTAGCAAGAATTAAATATTGTGCATAGACATTTTCTCACATACAATAGTGAGAGATTGTTGTGTTTTGAAGTCCTCCATGATGCTCTGGGGTAAAAGCTGCCCTCAAATTAATGTTGTGGAGTGAAAGGTAATAGGTAGGACAACAGGCTCAGAGAACATTGAGATATTACCCGTGTTATATATTAATGCGGTGAAAAAAAGAATAGAATTCATGGGCAAATAGTCCCAACTGCACTATATTGCATCCACTGAACACTCTGAAGTGAAGCTGTTGCTGCAGACTTCACAACCAAATACAGAACAAAGGCCTCAGATTTTTTCGCAGCATGTTTTGACTAATGTCAGTAATTGTCTTTGCTGATAACAAGTTATCTTTAAGTTCGCTGTTGCCTCTCAAGGCTTTCTTTGATTCGCTGTCAGCCATTTAGATGACATTTTATTCTGATTGCCTCTCTATGCAGCATGTTTACTGACTGAGAGTTAGAATGGCGCTAGACAACTTCAGCAGCTTCACTTATGTGTTTCTTTGATGTGCCATATACTCACTGTGAGGCGGGCAAGTCAACATGTTTTTCAGCACAGCACTTTTGACAGCGCTTAGTCAACAGCCCCTCCAAAAGGGCTGGTCTACGTTCATCTTCTCATCAACATGTAATGATCATCACTCCGTGAAGTCCTCCTCTGGTGGAAAATGAAATTACTGCATATAAAGACTAAATGTCACGGTAATTATTTAGTTATTAATGGTTTGATTTTGTTTTGGGAGGTTGAAATAAAAATCCAGAATCTGAGATGGATTCCCAATGGCTGAAGCACAAGAAAGAAGTAAAGGAAAATATTTTAAGCTTTCAAATTATGTGCTCAATATTACACAATAGTGTTTTTTCAACCATTTATAGTAAGCACATGTTAACCGGTGTCAGAGGTAACAACTTGCCATGTTTAGACAGTCTAGCTATGGACATGGATAGACAAACTCCTTCCATTAAAAATGATTTTGCTTAAGCTAGAAGCAGGTCAAAAAAAAATGTATATCGTTTATATAAGAGTAAAATGTGTATTTATGTATTATTAATATTGAAACATATAATTTGGAAATATGTAATACATACACTGCCTGATTTATTTTGGCTTCATGCAATATGCCTTGCCTGAAATTTTCTTTATGTTTGATATATTGTATGAAACATTGTCTTAATTCATATATTTAAATGAATTGTCAT
>JAUBNQ010000025.1:19172693-19183229 GCA_032353495.1 Ctenopoma kingsleyae | reverse complement strand
CTTGCCTGAAATTTTCTTTATGTTTGATATATTGTATGAAACATTGTCTTAATTCATATATTTAAATGAATTGTCATGATCCAATAAATAAAAATAAACTAAATCTTTAAATAAGTGAGAGCACTTATACGGTTTACATACTGTATAACTTAAGTATGTAACTTGTAAGAGTGTACTTGTGTGTGTGACAGTGTTAGAGCTTGCATATATACAGTATTCAGCTAACACACCTATGGGGTATGTGTCTCCACTGTGTTAAGTGACTAACAGCAGAACAGAGAAGGCTACATGAAGTCCCACGACCAGACCTTGATAGCCTCTGTTGTTCTATAATCAGCATGTTTGGAGCGATCACTCAGCAGTCTGCGAGGAAGGGGAGTGTTATTAAGTCTCTAAACAATAAGAAAACACACACACACAAGCTTCCAGCTCACTGTCTCCTGAGTGGTGACTCATGCCGGCATGGTGGGTGTTGTTGGAGGTTTCCTGACCTCTTGGTGTGGACAGAGTGAAGGATCAGGGGGACTAAGTGTTACAAAGATCCCGAGCAGTCATGAGAATCAGACATGTTACCTGGAGACCATTTACCTGTGGACAGGATGGAGAAACAGAGCAACCTGACTAAAGGCAAGTACTGATCTGACCTAAAATAAGATAACAAAAGATACATACACTATGCTGGTGTGAATACAGTGCCAATATGATGTGCCGCTTCTTAATGTTGCTGCTGCTACTTGTGTTTTGCTGACAAACTTTTCTCTTGGGAGGATCATAAAACCCTGAAATATCAATGAGGGTGTCATGAAGCACTTTACTGAACTACACTCGGACACTCAGCACAAAGCTAACTAAAGAACATGTTGTTAGATTACAACTGCATACAGTATCAAAACCAAATTTGTGAATCCTGGGTTTACCGATTTTGTGTTTAGGTGTGGTTATTTCGAAATCTCTATTTTCTTACTCCCAAGCCATAGGAACTAACATCTACCATTACTTTGACTAGCTTTACAGCTTACATGACTGTTTTGATACATTTGAAGGGAGTGCTTGTGTAAAATCAGCACAGGAAATCCTATCTGCACGTGACCCTATTAGCAGAGGAAATGCCACCCCCACTGAGCTCATCAGCGGTAAGTGGAAACCCTGAGACCTGTGCAGCAAACAATACAGTGACCAAATAATATGTTGTGAGATAAGGGCTTTGGTTGAGAAACATTTCCAATTCAGTTTGCACTTAATCAGATCACAAAAAATAAACCAATAAATACCATCTGTCAACTAGAAACTGTATGAATGTGTCCATAAATACAGTATGCACTGCCTGCAACTCTTTAATATTAAACTGCAGCTTCCTTACAGCTTCAATCCTGCATGAGAATCGTTACATCTTCATTTGTTTCTCCAAGCCCAGCCTCCGCCTGCTGCAGCCCCACCAGCAGGGGCCTCGCATGAGGTATCAGGACACAAGAAGCCTCAGAGTGACCTTCAAAACCCCACCTGCCCACAATGTGGCCTCACAATCCCAGACCACAGACTGTCCACACCGCACCCAGGTCTGAGCGGAGTGCAGGACTCCAGAGTGTCAATGCACAGCAGCAGGACCAGGGACAGCGCATCCGTCTCTAAACAACCTGCTACGACACAAAGTGGTGAGCACAACAAGACTCAGTTTATATAGGACTAAACCACTAAAACTGATATTAAAGATGAATAATCTTTCCCATCACCTAGATAGCAATATGAATTGCAATACATGTTTGCCAAACATAGTCCCTCACCTTCTCTAGTAAAACCAAAGTATACCTCTTGAAAGCTCTTTAGATAAAGCATAAATATCAAATGTGGTTTTTTTCCTGTCAGTCTTAAAGGCAGCAATATGACCATTCCCATAGCGCCGGAAAACAAAGACCAAGTCAAGCAAAGTGAGATTTATGTTTTTTCTCAAGTACTAAGAGTATGTTTAATTTTTCCTAGACAAAAGAATTCAAGAAGACAGATTTAAATGTTGATTAATTTACCGTATTTGTCAAGTAAAACGTCCATGCTTACAATAGTGTCACTTTGTACTTTACACTTTGTTATTTATGCAAACCTTAAGGGAAAAATCAAAACATTATTCTTTATTATTACCAATTTTTTTTTTCATGACATGATTGTGGAGACGTGCACAATCATAGATAAAATATTTTCCTGAAGTACAAACTTCAGATAGAACATTTCCACACACTGTGCTGTGCTTACTGTGGATGGTAGTCAAGTAGTTGTCAGTGTAGTTTCAGGATGTATTGAAATTAAGAACTGGTTTTAACACAAAGGTCACTCATCAATATTCCAGGTGGACTAAAGACATACATATAATCATAATAAATAATATCCACTCTCAGCAACCACAATAAAACTGTGAAACATATCTATTCAAATAGTTTCACCGTTACCACCAAAGATAAAACCTTCCATCACAGAAAGTTTTGCTTGAGGACTTTCAAACTGCTGCACTTTCTTCCAGTTTTATCAAAGTGTGAGGTGGGCCACTCCTTGTTTATCATTGTGTTCATGTTGTTATCTCTATGAAGTTATGCATTAAATCAATACAGTAGCCACACATAATGCTCCTTTTTTTTTCTATCTACACACAGATATTAGCATAAGTTATGTGCGGGGGTGTATAATTTGAGCGGCTAAGCAGGAAAACGCTGGACCCCACTCCCCAGGGAATTCTGCCATCTCCTTTTCATTTATTTCCTTGAGTAAACAGGATAAAACAGCTCAATTTGCATGAGCTCACTCAATATTTGGTCCTTGTGAGGATGAAAACAGTAGCTGAGTAATAATACAATGGTTAAGATCACGAAAGATGCACTATAACACACCGGTGGGGTTAATGTATGCAATTTCATCTGCACCTAATTTGGGTAGGAGAGCAATTATTTTTTGACAGCTTATTCCATAGTTGTTGTTCATCACTGGCAGCCTCTGCGGCCTTTTTTTTTTTTTTATTCTCCCTCGGGGGCTGAACGAAGCTCTGTGATTAAGTAAACACAATCACACTTGATCACTGCAGCAGAGTAGTTTCTCTTTTAAGTTCCAGTTGGCATAACAAACAAACATGCAAGAGATTAATTTAGGGTTAATAGAGTCGCTAATCCTCGTTTTTGACAGGCTTTCAGAACACATAAAAGCTTTTTCATGACCTTAAATATATTTGTTGTTAAATCCGTCTCGTTTTTCTCCACTGTGACGCCACAGACCCCTGTTTTCAACTGCTGCTTGCGTGCCTGTGGTGCCAGTGCTCCGTGCTGCTCCTGGGTCTGCTGGAGGCCTGCTCCTCCTGCCTTCATGCCCCCTGCTCGTCGTGTTGCCACGCCTGCACCCGCTGCTGTTCAGCCATCCAGGAAGCACCCGTGGAGGAGCTCAACTGCCACGCCCACTGCCACTCGGTCCTGTTCGAGTCCTGCTGCGAGCCAACCGAGTGCCTCGAGTTTTGTCTGGAATGCTGTGAGATCTGCCATCGCAGCTAGGAGGCAGCAGGACAAACCTGCCTGAGGACTAACATGGGATTCATTAGTACTAGAATGATCTTGCTTGTGACGAAAAATCATCTTATTGACTTAAATGAGACCAACAAATTTGTGACCAGTAAAAAAAAACTGCGATCTTTGTGATCACCAGTGTTATGACTTCAGTTCTTCACACTGTTCTTCGGTTGGTTAAAGGTGTATTCCACTGAAGCCTGCTTTAGTGCTACTACTACATATGTGAAAAAAGTTGTATATAGTTTTTTGTGACTCAATAGAGCGGCACAATGTCTGAAATGACATCTGCTTCAGGAAAGTAGCTCGATGGTATGTTGTCCACCACTATCTGATCAAGTGCTGTCGTTTAAAGTACTTTGTGGTTAATGTAGGGACAAGATTTTGACAAAGAAAATAAATTATTATTATAAAATTATATATGTGATCATGCTGGATCGATTTAGATCCTTTTCTCACCTTTTTGAAACCCTTTCAATGGCCTTTGAAATATTAAACATTTACCAAGGTCATTTTTCTGTCTGATTAATCTAGATAACCATGGTTAATAAAATTAAAGCCAGTGTTGGACTTATTAATACTCAAGCGTTGTTTTCTTGATCACATTGCTGCACAACCAATTGAACGAGAACGAACATCACAGAAAGACCTAGCGCAGCTTGTACAAGCAACAACTCAGAATTCTGTCTTAAATGCATTGAAATGCCTTTTGTTTGTACATGAAGTTGCATTTAATGACTTTGACCCAGCAAGACCCCGAACGAGAGGGGTCTACCTCTTTGTTCAGTTTTGTATAGCTTCTCATCTTATAAGATTGCAGGTTTGACTTCTACCTGTGCAGCTCTTTGCAGCTGAGAAACAGGGCGACACAAAACTTGTCAGCTCTCTCTTGAATCCCTTTTCATATTTGTCATATAAAGCAGTTACAGAACATAAAAGGAAGCTTATTCTCTCCAGATCTTGGAAGATCGAAGCCGGCTCCTTTAAAGTCACTGTGCAAGATGACAGCGTAGAGGCAGAGTAAACAGCCAAAAATAAAACAAAGCGGCAATAAAGACGACGCTGTCAATCTGTCCGGGCGAGCCAAGAGGCTCATTTAAATCATGTTAGAGCAAGTAAATCGAATTTAAGTATCTCTTTTGCCCACAACACATTTGGATTCTGCTAGTGACAAGAAACAGCGGTGACGTTTAATTTAGAGCATGGCGAGCATACAGCAATAAACAAACATTCAGGTTTGTTCCACTTGTCCCCCTCAATTTGTTATACCCTTTACCCACAGCTGATGTCTATTTCCACTAAAAAGCTCATATTGTCAGTGTGAATTCAGATTACTGCATATGCTGCGGCCACACCGTAATACATATTTTTATACTGTGAATACACTGAAAATAAATGAAAACTGTCACCTCTTTTTAATATTTTCACCTACAACAAAACTTCTTTACAACTGCAGAAAAAAATATGCTTCCATATGTCGCTACTCATATTTTCTCTCAATTGATCTACTGACCCACAAAAAAAAACTAGTTCTAGGTTCTCAATTATTATGTGATGATAAAATGAATATATTTCTGATGAAAATTACTTTGATATTTTAAATACCAAATGACCAATAAATTAAGAAAATAATTGGCACAATCCATAATGTGCTGTTTGATAAAACAGCATTTGCAGTATATGGGCTATAATAATAACATAATAAAGTTATAAAGCAGCAAATGTCAATGGAGAAATGCTAGTTAAAAGAAATTATCTGCAACTGAGGACAATGTTTAGATTATATTAACAAAGTTACTTTGTTTGTCCATCATGCTTTTCTAAAAATTATCTGTGTGTGCATTTACCTGTCCAACATACTTGTACCTAACATTTTGTGAATCTGTGCGTTTCAGTAACGTCAAAGGAATTTACAAACTTACTCATGATTTCATAAATTAATTTAAGAATTTTTAGGCTAGCAGATAAACAGTTTTCAACAACAGTCAATCTGCAGATTTAGTAATCTGGATATTTCCACTACGACATGCTTTCATCTGGGTGATAGTCAAATATTGAGGGATGCATTTGCACGTTTGTGTCCTTGCAGTGGGATTTATAAATAAAATAGCCTGTTCAGTTGACAACCTCATCACGCGTTGGAGGCTTGAGGTTCAAAACTGACACCTTGTTTTTCTTAACAGCTGTTGGACTGGCAGTCTGAGATAACAAGACTGGGCATCACAGATGGAGGATGACCCATTGAGGAGCAGTTTGTTTTAAACCTCAAAAACAACCCTTTCAACACTTTTATATTCAGAATCTGTCTATTTGTATTCTCAACTGCCTCCAAAGCTTTGTGACAATGGTTGTAACCTCCTCAATCAAAACAAGGTTTATGTGTAGTGTATGAAGTGGCGTCTATTGAAAAAAGGGGAAATAATAACACTTAATAGTCAGTCTGTCAGATGTGCCTATCTACTGTAAAGGAAACAAAAATAAATGTAACTAGATTTGAATATCTAACATGTGAGACTGAAGCAGAGAGGAAGGATCAAAGGAAAGAGAGACACACCAGAGGGGGGCAATCATAAACACATTGTCTCATTTTAATAAGTGAAGGGAATGGCTTCTAAACCAGCGCATACCATCAAGTTTCATGTGTTTGGGAGTGTGAGAGGAGGGGAGGGTGAAGTAAAGTATATCAAAACATAGCTAATGAGGGTTGAGTTAAAAATGGGTGTGCATGAAATATTGACGCCAAGCTGCACTTTTATCATTAATACAGTATAAGACACCTGAAATATGGAGGAAGTCTGGGACACTAAAGGCAGAGAAAGAAGTGATTCAGGTTTAAGAGAGGTCAGTGTTAAATGTACTGAACAAGAAATATGTCTGCAGCTCAGCTTTAATAAGCAAATACTATACAAAAGTGTATTTCAGTATTCAGTCAGACATTTAGAATTTATCTTGGATCTTAAAACAGGTGAAAAAAAACTTATTAGAGTAAACATTACAGAAAATGTGGGATTAAATGTAGATATTATATAGCATTTAAGTCTGTAATGCGGCAGACGCACATTTTGAAAGTTTCTTTTACATGCCGCTAACGGTTTAATTTCATTTTACTTTTTTGTTTCAGGAAGTCTATGTTCCATGCTGGATTTTGCTTTTGGTTTCCTTTCGTCGATACATGGACAAATGTGTTTTATGTTGTTCTATGTTATTTAAGAGAAAGTTACATTTACAGACTTCTGTACAACAGCTCTTTATGTAGCCATACAACAGTAGTAATCTCAACGCAGCTGTTCATCTGTTGTGACAGCCTAGTTGTGACACAAGTGTTTACCAAGTGTATATGTGCATAAGACGGTCATTATACAAAGTAAAAACAAAATTTCACCAAAAAGCATCACTACTTGGTTGAGCATAAACATTTTGCAGCATAAATGTCACATTTAATAATGTCAATTTGACATTAACTTAAACATCAAGCATTTTAAAAACATATACACATATTAAATTTGTATTTAAGAAATTTACATTTTACGGCATAAAATTCTTGACTGGATTTCAGACTTTGGAAACCCTGCAAGTGTTAGCTGGCCTTCTACATTTGTCCTGTGTTGTATTACTTTGACTTTACGATGCAACAGTGACTGTTTGCTGTCTACAAATTTAATTGCCGTTACATATTGACAACAAACTTAGATATCACTAAATTTTACTATTTAAAATTAGCTCTCGGAAAGCAATTTACACACAGATTTAGGTGGGAATTTACAAAAAGCTGGTAAAAAAAACAGGTAATTTTATTGCATCTTTTATTTTCTTATGTCCTCTCAGTATGCAAACATAATTAGTTCACTCAAGCTCAGGGTTTCTATCGTTTTATTTAGTCTTCTGTAATGTACAGTTGTCATAACCATTTCCCCTATGTGTATTTTATTACAGTATTATGAATAATAAAAAGAATCTAAGTATGTTGCACTTTCAATGCCCTGAAAGCAAGCCATGCAAAGGCTGAAATGAAAGTAAATGACAGGAAATGTAGTCACCCTGCTTCAGTGGCCAGAGAATATTCCAGCTTGTCTTGTTCAAGTATATCATATTGATAAAAAGAAAAAAAAGAATAAATAAAATAATCACAAACAATTACTTACTCCAATAAGTCTAATAATGACATATATTGCACCATTTGATGGCATGTACCAAATGTAATATCTTGACAGCTGGCTAGTAATGATGGAGACATCCAATAATTAGAAATTCAATTCAAATTTAGCAACATCAATATTCATAAATAAAAATTCCAAACCACGATTATTACAGGTACAGGCTGAACAGAATTAGACAGAAGAAACAAATACTTTTGAGGTTTTCTCTAAACGTACTCATCACACAGTGCAGTGAGAAAGTATTTCTCCTCTTCCTAACTTTTAATTTTTTGGGGGATATTTGTCACACTTAAATGATTCAGATCATCAAACAAATTTTTAAATTGCATCAAGATAACCTGAGTAAATAGAAAATACAGTTTTTAAATAATGATTTCATCTATTAAGGTAAAAAAGCTGTCCAAACCTTCCTGGCCCTATGTAAGAAAATCATTTCTCTCCCTTGCTAAGTCATGAATGAAATTTTTGGAAAACTAAGTTCAGTTTCACTTGCCACATCCAGGTGTGATTACTGCAAAGAACAGATGAGAAACCAAGTAATTGACATGTATCAGTCTGGAAAAGGTTACAAAGCCATTTCTAAGGCTTTGGAGTGGCACAACCAGATATTAGGTTTAGGGAGAAATTACTTTTTCACACTTTCTTTCCCTTAACAAATGAAACAATCATTTAAATACTGCATTTTGTTTTTATCAGATTATCTTTGTAATATTAAAATTTGTCTGATGATCTGAACCATTTAAGTGTGACAAATATGCAAAAAATAAAAAAATCAGGAAAGGGATAAATACTTTTTCATAGCACTGTGTATTTATGTATGTATGTATGTATGTGTGCTCCTGAGTGGTTAAGTGCAATGTGCATTATATTCTGCTTTCTTTCATAGAGAGAAGAGTGAATATGCAAAAGATATTGGGTTTTTGGTGTTATGGAACTAGGTGGTGGCTTTGGCCTTAGAGTTGATGAAGTCAGTATCTATAGTATTTAGTATTTTAATGGATGAAACACAAAGTGTTAACTGTGAGCAGCTGTGATGTGTTGTTAGATCATATTGTTCTTCTTTAGTACCTCCAAGTACTGCTGTGTTGCTCTGCTCACAGGATCCAGCTCCACTCTCGAGGCAGAGCCCACTGGGGACAAACGGGCAGAGGCAACATCCAGCTCTGCTGTGGCTGAGGACCAGAGAGAGACCCAAAAAAAAGTATTTGCCTCAGTGATACATTAAATCATAATTTAAAAAGTGCATTTTGTATTTACTAAGGGTATTTTTGTGTAATATTAAATTTTTAGTGCAATGAAGAAGAGAAGAAAAAAATCAGGAATGGGGCAAATACTTTTTCACAGTACTGTGATGCTACCAACAGGTAGCATTTCTGCCATATTTCCAACAGATGTGCACTCACCATTGTTTAGTTCCTTTGATATATTTCTGTCCAACTCACTCTGCATCTGGAATAAAAGAAAAGCTGCAGTGAGGTTTGAGTGAAAATGCCATGGTGAAATTTTTCACCTAACATAAACTGAAACAACATGGTCTTAAAAAATAATGATGCAGGGGTGATATTTAACCACCAAACACAACACTAGAGTAAATGGTGACACATTTAATGACAAATGCCTCAATGGTGAAAACACTGCAAGAAAATCTGAACTATTGCGTGAAACACAGCAGGACATGCCAAGCATGCAAGCTCTGCTTTAGTGTAGAGTTTCTGCAGGCTATTTGATGTTGACCTTTAAGTCTTACTGCTGGTAGCAAAAAGTCAGTCAATAAGATACACTGAAGTCACAGGTCTCCATGAATGATACAAGTAGTCTGTACAAAATGCATTTAAACTAATGATAAATGCTTTTTGGAGAAAGTGTACATTAGAATACATTACATTAAGGAACACAGTCTTGATAACTAACCATTTATGAAAAACCATAAATGTCTGCATGCAACATAGGAAGCGCACATACACTACCAGTCAAAAGTTTGGACACATACAGAAATGTTTTAAATAGATTTTAAATAAAAAAATTTTAACATCAAATTCTAATCTGAACTACAGTGTAGACATTGTTAATATTAAAAATGACTTGTATATAGAAACCATCTTTTAAAGTAATATTTACATAAACATACAGGCCTGTAATCATCAAACATTAGTATTGTCTTCCAATAGCACATTATGTTTGCTAATGGAAGTTTATTAAATTGGAGGATAACTGATCATTATAAAACCATTTTGCAAAGTTTGTAACACAGCTGAAGACATGCATCTTTTCATGGAAAAGATGGTAAAGCCTATGTGTATCCAAACCTTTGACTGGTAGTGTACATGTACATTTATAGTATATAAATAAATATTTCTATTTGGTGCAATTACTTGTTAAATCTCTTACTGGTATAATTACATTTTTTGTGTATGTAAACATCATGTCAGTGTTTCAGATTCAATATGTCTCTGCTGTTTTGCAAATTACCATATTTTCCATATCTGTAAATCCCTATAATGCACATTGATTTGAGTGTGCTCCATTTACATGGTGGTGTTTAACGTCACTGGTAACATTTTTAGAACAGACAAATAGACCCAATTTCTACTCCACTACTCAACTTTAGAGCTGGAGAAAGTCAACTCAAAGCAGAGATTCCAGGAGGATGGTCTGAGATTTCAGCTGGTGTAATCAGTTCACTAACCACATAATGCAAAATTGACAGTTCCTGCACATTTCATCACTGAAATGTGAAATTAAGTTCTATTAGGGCTGGGTGATATATCTATATTTTAAAATTATCGATATAAATTCTAAATGCGATATGAAATGAGACGCTATCGTAAAACTCGATAGAGCTCTTT
>JAUBNQ010000025.1:19134627-19146421 GCA_032353495.1 Ctenopoma kingsleyae | reverse complement strand
TAGTATGATAATATAAGCTGTGATGACATGATAACTGTTAATATTTATGCACAAGTATGCCAAAAATATTATCTCAATCAATATTAATAATTCAAATACATCTGGTGATACTAGGTCTGTATTAACTTAGGAGTCCTGATGTTTGACCTAAGGCTGAGAAACTGTGCAGTGGTTAACAGAAATACAGAATCACCTTATTTTGTGCATTGATGTTAGCCTCATATTTCAACAGCAGCAGAGCAGTGGAGATGGATGGGATGTTTGCTGTTAAATGTAAGGCTGTATTGCCATTGGCATCCACCAGATTAGGGTCAGCATGATTCTCCAGCAGTATATTCACACAGCGCTCATGCTGGCCCTGCACTGCCTGATATAACAGAGAAATTTTATGAATGCAGAAACAAGACCTGAAAGTAGACTTAAAACAATAAAAATAGCAAACTATGATATTTTACACTGAATTAGGTATCACTCTGTCTTCAGAGTCTTATCATCAAGGATTACCTTCATTAAGGCGGATCTATTTTGATTGTCACATAGGTTAAGCTTGGCTTTGCTCTCAACCAGGAATTGGACCACCTCAACATGTCCACATGCGCAGGCAATATGAAGCGCAGTTCTGTAAAAGCACAGGAGAGAGTTTCCCAGATGCAAGCATTCTTTTTCTTACAAAAACAGTCCCACTGACCACCGCAAGGCTTTTTACAACTATTTCTTATCTAATTCAAGTCTGATTATTTAATTGCAGAACCTGACAGACTATTTCAATGATGTTTGGAGAAACTCACACAACTGTCATAAACAAAGATCCCTCCAAGAAGTTACAATGTTGCAAAGGCAAGTTCAGCCAGTCAGCACATTCGGGGTTATTCTCAATAAATGAAAAATAATGAAAAAGATGCAACAGCCTAAAAACATCCAACATGCAACAAATTCTGTCACTGGCTGAACTTGGTTTGCAACATTGCAACTTCCTGTTGTATTTTCAATTACTGGCGTAATAATTGTTAGCATTATCAGATATACTAATTTGTAATTACAAAACTTGTGTTTAAGAAAGTGTATGACTTTACTTTTGAATTGGGTTAATAAATATAGGTTGATGGAACATTAAGTTCAACTCTTACCTCTTACTACTTTTCCCTGTTAGAAGGCATTCTACAAATTCAAGTTCTCCACTTGCACCACTTCTCACATACACTACTTGTAAATGGTAACTAGAGCCACCATAAGTACAAAAAACAGTGTAATTTATGTTTTCATTTATGCTTACAACAGCTGGCAGTTTACTTCACTTACATTTTTTTTTAAACTTTTAGCAAAGTGTCAGATTGCAAAAGGCTCATTTGCATGTCTACATTCATCTTTGGGAGAACTGGACAGCTTTATTATAATCAACTAATGCATTAAATAACTGTAGCTATATCCTACATCTAGTAGCCAAGGGTTATGTTTACCTTGCAATCAATCGTGCAAAGGCTCATACATTTAAAAATGCACAAGTGCTTTAGTCCTGCTTACCTGTTCTCCTTGTCGAGTTGATTGATGTCATTCTTTTTAGCAAGCTGTTTCAACTTTGCCAAATCCCCCACTGAGGCAGACTTGTGAACCTTCCCCAGGTCCTTGTCTTTCAGTTCATAGCCGACAGAAAGCACACTTTCACTGTCAGGAGTACCGGATGGTTGTTTCTTTTTCTTAGTAAAGCTGAATATCTTCTTCATTGTACACAACAGTACAACATTGCCTTGGCACCGTCACTACCTGCCACTCGTTTGGGGCTGGAGGATCACCACAGGCGGCTCTCCCATTCCTAAAAATAAGGCGTACAAAGCGGATTAAAACCATGCTGAGCGCACTGCAGTGTTGTTTAGTGTGAGATATAACGTTAGATATCTAAGTAGCTACTACAAATACTCTACCTCGCACAGCAATATAAAGTGGCCACCCTTAAGATTATGTAGTTTTATGGCATGCGAATAATCTCGCACCTATAGTTAAATCGCCTAAGCTTCAGTATCTGTAGCTGATCACAACATAGCATTAAATGACGGTAAACACAACTGTCATACTCACGTCAGCATTTCAGCAAAGGCTAAGCTAGGTGCACTTTCATTTCTTGACCATACCTTTCACCAGGACGTCTTTTACAACGTTATTTAGCACCGTGGTTTCGCAAAGCGTGTCAGCTTTTCATTAATAGAACACTCTTGATTAAAGCCATGCAATAAACCGAACATGTCCAAATTTGCTACCGCTACTCAGTGTTGTTTATATGAACTCAGGATAGTCAGCGTTATATCTTGTGACCTGTTACCATGGTAACTGACGGCAAAATTCTAAGCTAACGTACGTTATCAGATGTAACCCAATTTACCAATGTACAGAATCACATAAATTAACGTCAATATATATTTTAGTGTCATTCTAAAGTATACATTACACCTAGTATTACTATGTCAGAAGAAAAACAAAAGCTGTCAATGTAAAACATACATTCATGATTATTTGTTGCCTAGCAACATTACCTAGCTTCAGTTGGCTCCGTGCTGCGCCTCCCACGTCGTCACTTCTCAAACAACGCAAACCGCCACATTTAAACAGGATTTGTAGCCGAACTAGCACAGCGGAGATTGTCCCTTCATCGCTAAACAACCAAGCTACTTTGCAAAAGTAAGTTCGGTTCAAAGACAGTCCGTTGCAGTTCCAACAAGCGTACAATCTTTAGGTGAAACAAACGTAATCCTGCTAACTGAATGCTAATTAGCAATAGCTAAAAATCAAAACTAAGATGAGCAATAGCTTACTAAGAACAATAAAACAAATGCAAATGAAGTATGTAGAGTTCTAATACGCTAAGTCCTTAAGTTCATGCGTGCATTTAATGCTAACTAACGTAACTTATAACATCTTGATAACCTGTTGATTGTCGAAGTTAGACCACTACCACAAGCTAAAGCTAACGTAAATATGCTCAGCTGCTAAAACATGCTGGCTGTCGGGTTCTCAACAAACCAATCAGAACTTGTTTTGAGTTGACGACTGATTTCACTGACCAATAGGCGGCTTCGTTGTGTGCAAAAGGTAGGTTTACAAGCAAGGACGGGTTTTTAACCCTGTAAAACCCAAATATAAAAGAAAGTGAGGAAATTATTTTTCACCTTTCAGATGTTGTTGTAGGGGGGCACCTGATGCAGAAATAAAGTTTTAAATATTTATTGTTTTAGTTAGCTTTAGTTAGTTAGTTAGGAAAATGTAATATTGCAACGTTAGGCCTAGTTGGGGACAGAACTTCTACATCTTGCACTCACACTCTAATTAATTCTAATTGCATGTTTAACTGCTCGATTCCCCCATAAAACTATATATTATGAATAATAACCATAAAAATGCGCATTTTTATCAATTATGATTTATTTATAATTATAATTTAGAAAACAGAAGAAATTGCATTTTATGTTGAAATCAACTTAAATGATAATTGTCATTACAGTATTCATTTGCAATGAAAGTCCCACAGACAGTTCTTGTCATTTGAAAAGCAGAGACAGACAATGCACTTGCTGCACAGTGTCTTGATATACCCTTAAGCACATTGTCTGCAGCATCCTCTCCTTGTTGCAAAGACCTTGCAGTTCTGACCTTTTGGGAGTGTGGAAACTGAAACAAGCTTCATCACAACATCACCTAACAATCCAAGTTTAGATTTGGGTCATATACCATCAACATGGTATGTGAGTATATGAATGAATCAAGTTATGGTCTGAATTTCCAGAGTTTATCTTTCTTTTCTGTCCCCGACATGGTCAAGTTGTTTGTAAAATGCAGCAGTGTCAACAGAAATTGAAATCTGCTGTGTGACATCACATCTGAAACAGGGGTGTACTGTGTGTCTGCCTCCCTATACATCTGGACTCCCAAAAAAGATTTTTCAGTGGCAACTGGACTCGTTTTAGTTCCTTGGCACTGTTTCGCCTTCCATTCCAGAGGGCTTTCTCAAGTCTGACTTGAGAAACGTTGTCAAGGAACTAAAACAAGTCCAGTTGCCATTGAAAAACCTTTTTGGGATAACCATGACCTGGATGACTGAAAATCTTCACAGATATTTACATTTGGACTCCAGACATTTGCACTAGACCCATCTTCAAATACATGCCTCCATTTTGGATGGCAGCAATCATATCCTGCACACTGTGTACAGGACATTTCTGTGCTGGTGGTATTCTGAAATGGAAAGGTATAGTATACATGGTAAATAGTTCGAAATGCAAATACGTGAGGTCTATCATGGCCTCTTTATGCTCACTGCTTACCATACATAAAGAATTTCATGCAACCCCCCAGACCACTTACATCCCCTCATTCAGGAACATTATCACCTGCTCCTGAACAATGCAGGAGCCATCCCACCTAAACATTCCTGAATATTCAGAAATTGCTTGTGCCTAATGTAACAAGCAACTGTTTTGGCAAACAGAATAGAAAGGATAAAAGGATCAGAATTATATATTTAAATTAGATACAGATAGTTTTAAATACTACTACAGAAAGAATTAAGAAAGTACTGCATCCACAAGTAATGTATGTTCCTTTATTTAAATCTGGTCAAAACTTTAAATTTTAACAAAGAACAGAAATTTAGAACTTTTGAATCACCATAGACATTTCATATCTAATAATATATTCTAGTATTTTATTTCCATATGTGAATAGGAAATGCAAAGTCCCCATGCAATGTGTAAGGTGCACATGCTATTTTGATTACCACCCTAACCCAAAGTTGTAGAATTACAACATGGACATAACACACTCTAAATTTTTGATGAAAATATTCCAGAGTAACTTAGTCTATACATGCTTTAGACATTCTACTAAGCACATAAAAAATATTTCAGGCATTTTACTTTCTTGAAGAACTTTCTTTACTTTCTTGTAATATCTAGTCCAATGAGCTTCGACAACCGTTAGTAGGTAGAACAAGTTCTTGATGACCAGCCACATATACATATTTTTTATTCAAAGTTTTGCAGGGCTCAACAATAGGGACCATTGACTATGTAAATGTGGTGTTACAAAATGTTGTAATGTAATGTTGTAATTTTACAACAATGGGTCTTACAGGGTTAAGTATCCATTTTTGGGAAGTGATGCCTCATTGTGCATTGGCAAAAACTTACCACATGATGGTGATATTTGTCTTGAAATCACATTCTGAAAAGGTTAGTTGAATGCAGTGCTGGAAAAAGTATTTGACCCCTTCCAGATTTTTTTTTTTTTTTGGCATATTTGTCACACTTAAGTCAAGTCAAGAGGTTTATTGTCATATACACAGTAAAAACATATACATGTTGAAACCATGTAATGAAATTCTTACTTTGCTTGCTCGCCTTCAT
Organism: Ctenopoma kingsleyae; assembly: GCA_032353495.1. Taxonomy (NCBI): domain Eukaryota; kingdom Metazoa; phylum Chordata; class Actinopteri; order Anabantiformes; family Anabantidae; genus Ctenopoma; species Ctenopoma kingsleyae. Next base: position 19,141,031 of record JAUBNQ010000025.1, on the reverse strand, counting down.
ATACAAAGTCAACAGAGAGAAGAGAAAAAAAGTATAGACTAAATAATACTAAATATTAAAAAAAAAGAATCACTAAATAAAGTGCAAAAAAATTATTAAAAAATCAGGAAGGGGACAAATACTTTTTCACAGCACTGTACTTTTCTCTCTGCCAATCCAGTACTTTTGGAATCAGTCATTTAGAATATGAAATACAACAAATATAAAATACAAAAAACAGTCAAACAGAATTTGTGAACAGATATTAATATGTGATAATGCATCAATTTTCAGTTTTGGCATTATATAGGGTACAGTAACTTAGTAATTAAAAATTCATGTGTACTTATTCATAACAACAAAGAAAGGTTAAGCAGACAGGGGTCCAGGCAGACATCTGACTTGTTTATTTTTCTATAAACCTTCTAATCCAGTAGGTTTTACAGAGGAAATTGAGGGGTGGGGCAAGATAATGTTTTTGAATAGCATTGATCATACAGACATATCAAAAGCTTACGCAACTCAAAATACAGAGAGGAGGAAATTAAGAGAAAAAGACTGAAAAAACATAAATCAAATGCAATAATCTAGAAATAAATATTTCTGATCATACTGATAAAATGAAGGCTGTGTGAGAAAGCTGTTTGTTCAAATTTGTTGTCATCTGTAAGGAGTTTTTAGTTTAGACAACAGACACCTTGTGCAATGCACTGGTCTAAAAAAATGGCCTAAAAATGTATTAAGACCTCTTTGACACAGTCTCAGCAAAATCTGAACATTCTAAAAAAGTCTGAGTTTATTGGATTGTATTACATTTAAAATACTTTTTTTCTGCTTACCACACCCTCTCTTATGCTTAATATCTGCTTCAGCTTAAGCATTATGGAGAAAACAGTGGTTATAGTCTTGCATTTGCCAGTACTGAGGCATCAAATACTTTTTAGAGCCAAGAAATGTAAGCTTCACCACCAATAACTGCAAAAGCCATTGCTGCACTGCAAAGGCTGTGTAAATAAAAATAGCAAATTGTAATGGCCACCTTTGGCTTTCTTTGGTCCAGTGTTGTATAATATTATATCTTAATTAGAATTATAATGTAACGAAATGGCACAAAGCACTATGATACAAATTATTAAAATGTCATCAATTGTTTTTACCTCTACTGGGACACAGCTGGTCAAAACTAATTTGTGCAGCTATTGTAGCAGCATAGTTGAAAATGTAACAATATGAAATAATCATGCCTCTGTGTTGTAAAGCAATCATACATTGTAGGGCCAATTGTTGAAGGATGCTTGAATTTTGCACTGCGGGCCCTTTGTGATCAACAGCTTTGTTATGAGAGACAATATCTGGAGTCAATAATCATCCATGCTTCTGATGTCACCAGTTGCTGGAATCTGGGCTATTTCTTAGCCAGGAATCTATGAGCTGGAGTCACATTTCAATTCAAATGCTAGGTGCTTGTGATCAGTGAACCATTAACCAATATTTGTAACAGCTCAGTAGATGCCGGACATAACATAAAATCAAATTAAATTGCAAGAATAGCTGATTATATTCATTAGATTCTGACTCAGCTTTGGCTAAAAAGTGATTTCTGAATTTCATACAAGAACATGATAAAACATAGTATATAACATAGTTTTTTCTTAACACACTGCCAAGTTCTTTATTACATTTTCTTTACTTTAGTTTTAGCTGTAGGTTTATGTTATCTTAGGCACATTTGCTACAAATTCTTCCGTCACATTGTTCAACATGTGTTTTCAGTTTTTTTCCTTAAATTATTATTCTTCTGTTCCTGCAGGTGCAAAATATGGAAAGACAGAAAGAAAACTACTACGACTACTGCGATACTGTCACAGTCCACATTAGAAAGGCAAAATAGAACATATCTTGATCCCTACTGTATAAAATATAAAAACACATCCATCTATCCATCCTCTTGTGATACTTTCTAAAGCCCAGGAATATGAAGGAGAGCCCAAGGGACTGAGTCACCATCATCACTGATATCTCCCTCTCGGCTGGATGCTTTTTTTAGTGCCTCAGCGTTATTAACATTCTCATCATGTTCTTGTACATAACAGTCATGATAAACATCTAAATTATTTTGATGTATATTGAAAAAATGATGCCATATTAAGTTATTTAAAGTAATTATACATGGATCTAGTTTATTTGGAATGTGATTTATGTGAGCTTATTAGTAAAAATGCACTAAGGGACAATATATGAACCACCATAAACATACTGATCTCCTCCTAAACTCTGATAATTACATTGATGATCACTGACCACTTCCTTTTAAGGTTACACAGTCTGCAGTACAGTGTAACTATGGCTCCATGGGGTTATACTATGCTAACATGCACACAGTGACAATGATGTTTAGCAGATATTTAATAGTACTTGGTCAAGAACTAAAGTGTAGGATGAGTGAAAACTTTGACTCATAGAAAATATTTTCATATTCCAAATGATTTTCGTAGCACTACGTCCCGGACATTACCTTAGTGACACTGGTTGAGTTAAGTGACCATAAACTGGAAGCTGGGAACTGAACTGGGCCACAGTATTCTCATGGACTGCCATTTGGTGTGAGGAAATGTGGTTTAAAACACGGCATCACTGATGTTCCTTATCAGGGCCATCTGTGGTTCGTTCATGTTGGAAAGACTTTTGTGGTGAGTTTAATTAAAACAACTCAAGTGGCTTTAGAATTTAGGCCACTTCAGTTTTAGTTCAGGATTGGACAACATTTAAGGAAGTAGATATAGAAATATCCTCTTCCACAAATTGTCTCTTATTGCTCTCTCTCTCTGACCTCAAGAAGGCATGGAAGGACATATAATGAATATGTCATGTATATGATGTGATCTAAATTCAGGGCAAAAATTTATTTGCACAAACAATGTGGTTATAAAATTAAGATGAATAAACCTGGAAAAATAGGAACATTTAATCTTTTATTCACTTGAACATCACAATGACAAGATCTTTAGATTAAAATCTATTGTGCTCACTTTTTAAATATGAACACAAACAACTTATTTGTCAGGTTCTACAGCAGGAAGAACAGCTAACCTTGGGTAACAGCCACAAGAACATTTGCCATTCTGTATTCGGTGGAAGTACATGCAAATAATGTGTACATTGTAAACAACCCTGAGAGCATAAATTTGATGGGGTGGCTTTATTTCAGTTAAAGAGTCAGTGAGATACTGTAAATATACTGTAGCTGTATGTTTTCACTACCAATTAGGGACACCAGGGACAGACTCACTGCTGTAGAAAGAAAGGAAATTACCCCTGCTTTTTAGACTTGTTGGCTGATAAATGAGGACCACTGGTTGCAACATCTGGAAAGGATTTGCCTGTTTCTCATCAACTGCTCGGCTGGGAATCATTGCTTTCAGTCACGGAAGCACATCAATACCCCAAGCCACATCAGCTGAGGATGAAAGCGGTGGGAGAGAGTGTGTGGGCATGCATTTATTTGGTGGAACAGTTCATGTTTAATTAGTCAATACCAACAATGAGGAAACACACTAAGGACAGAGCAACAGAGTAGTGTAGTTAAGACCAACACTGGACAGGATAAACCAGGTCTTGTCTATTTTGACCAAACCCTCCAAGCTGCTTTTTACGGTAGATTCATTAGAGTGGAACAGTAGGATTGTGCCTTATCGTATCATCCAGGGTATAATGTGATAATTCCTCCAACATGATATGAAGTTGTCAAACTGACTGACTATACAGTAGCTGTGTGATGATGTATTTGCATGCGCCATGACATGATAATGTTGAACTGAACATAGCATGGAAAAAGGCTGAGCTTGCAGGGAAGGAGAACACAGCACGTGTTCAACCAACAACAGCAAGCAAACTGGTGTTAATTCAAAAGGGTTTTTCGTTTGCTAGTGGATCTCTCTATGGAAAATGAAGTAAATGGTGAAATAAACTGACTGACTGACAGAGGTGGTGGCATTTTGCTGAGCCACAGATTTGATTTCAGTCCAAACTGTAGACCTAGAGGGATTCAGGTGAATGATAAAAAAAAAAAGGTGGGCCTTTTAGATACAATATAATATCGAGAAAATATTTAATTGATGTTAATTCAAAAGATATTGTCGAAGTCATCTGTTTTATTATCACCATCCACAATATACATAGTCATCACTGAAATACTAAATAAAAAATATTGTGTCTATGTGACCCACCTTATTGAACAGGTAAGAGCCATCTCCATGACAGCCAAGCAAATCCCATCTATTGATTGATGAGAGCTACAAGATTCAAGAATATGTGAAGTTCTTTGTCAATCTTTGTATACTGTAAATATACTATATACTGTATGTAGCAGATTTCTTATAAGACAAACTTTGAATATATTTGAAAAAGTTATTTGTGTACATTACACACCAAGTTTCTACCAGTGTTTACATTATGATGATATAATTGCAAGAAATATAATAATTAATAGCTTTGTCCAAAGACCTGGCAAAATTAAAATAATCCACTGCAAAACCTGAGTTGGAAATTTATGTTTTATTCTCAGTGGAAAGTGTGTAAGGTTTGTGGTTAGTTTGAAGGCTGCATTTTGTAGTGTTGTTGATTTGTAATATGTTATACTGAGATTGAGTTTCCATTGTCTACCACATTTATTTCAGTGAATGTATACTAAATATAAAAAAAAAAAGAAATTTGCTTTCTTTGGGTGTTTGAGTGTGTGTGGTTAACAAAAAACATAATTTCAAAGTGTGCAAAAAGAAGACGACACTGAGACACTGTGAGAGAGTCTAATTGTGTGTACACATTCCAGCAATGTCCAAAAAAAATCCTCACATGACACACTAATTCTTAGAAACATTATAAATCTCTGACAACAAAAACACAATTAATGCCCCCATTAAATAAATACGTTTGATGAAGTTAAACCGTTTCCGTCTGTTGTACAGAGTGTTCAGGGAGTCATTCATAGCAGGAATTCTGGCTCAGAAGAAGAACTGTTCATCTACAAATTTCCTCATTGGATGTCAGTTTGCCAATTTGTATGTCTCCACCAAAAAGGGGCTAAATCAGAACATATGGAAGTAGGGAACCACTCTATTAAGAAATGGGAACCAATTGAAATCCCATAGATTTTTATGAATTTTATGACTAATGTACCCATTAAAATTATCCATAGAGAGAGTGAAAAGCAATGATAAACACGCTGTCATACTTGGATTCAGTGTGTACCTTAGAGATAAACACCTGCAAAACACCTTTAAAATCGTTAACATCCATACTGAAAAATGTTGTGTTGCACTCATTAAATTATTCAATGTGTCTTATGTCTTAAGACCTGAGGCTGCATTTTATGTTTTCACACTTGCAGCATCCACACTGAGTTCAAACTGACTTGAAAAGATCTTCCAGTGCTGAAGATTAAAGCTAAATCTTACTCTCAGAACCTTGCTATGGATTTTATACCCGACGGGCCTCTAGCAAGACAAGGCCCAACACGAACACTGGTGGATGCTGGTAAAATGATAATGCATGTGATGTGTTAGAGCAAGGTGAGGGAGGCTTTAATGAGAAGAGAATCTAAAGCTCCTTCAAATTTGCCCAGAGGTTTTGGAGAAAAAGAGTGATAGTAAGTAATTTCACTGGGCCTTGGTAAATGTCCATATTAGTATAGAGTAAGTCTAACGGAAAATAACTGTGTGCAATATTTCCATGAGGTCATAACAGAAATTATTTATCATTTAGGAAAGTCTGAGTCACAAGTATGATTGTCTCACTCAACTTACACAGGACATCTCGTACCACAATTTCACCATTAAAATCAGATTCCCATCATATACTATGGCTGCTTTTGTGGTTAAGACTATGCTCAGAGTAAATCACCAGAATTTCATACTGCGTTCACAAACTTGGAAAACGTTCCCTTTTCTCTCCTTTGTGTTTAAGAAGAAAGTGACTTATCCAAACCAATCAATAAGCCAGAGAAACTGACTGAGAGACCAAGCCCATGCTTCTCACCTAAAAGTGAGTAAAATATACTATGGTGTAAATTAATTTAAATACTGATGAATTTATAAAATTGAAGGAAGTCATTCTGATTTCTATATTGTCAAAAACAAAGATGCATAGGGCTGCCAGGCATAACGTGCTCAGTTTCTGTCATGAATGAAGTAATTTTAGTTGTGTCAGTTTTCTAATTCGCATAACTGAAGGATTTCAGACTAAATTTCAGACTTAAATGTTTTAAGCATTTTTTTTCTGAGGTATGTACAAATAAGGTTACTCTCTCTTTCAGCCAAGGTATGTTTTAACCACTAATAACACTGACAGCTTGGTTAGCACTGTACCAACTGCTGAGAGGCACAGAAAGAGACAGATGGGTACTTGGAGATTTTTTCCAGAAGCTTAAA
>JAUBNQ010000025.1:19075528-19089492 GCA_032353495.1 Ctenopoma kingsleyae | reverse complement strand
TTTGATTAGGTTTACGCACAAAACAAGCTGGTTAGGTTTAGGAAGACATTGTGGATTGGGTTAAAATAAGTACTTTATTAAGGTTAAAGGACCTTTGTAGTCATAGTTACAATAATACACAAAAGTTCTGTTTGAACATGGGAAACAAATAATTTCAATGTCCCACGTCAAACTCCTGTGCTCCTTTCCTCCTATTGCTGAAGTACTGTACTGAAGCTACTAACAATAAAACGTAACTATGGGTCATAAGAAGTTGCTTGCACAGAAAACCCATCAGGTTGTTTTTTCACTTGTCTGGCTAGATACCATTAGTATAATTTTTATATAATTTGGGCCAATTGATGCTTTAACTGTCTATTAGACTCCATCAGAACTGCAACATCATTTAGTTGAATCATATTATTTAAAATATTGGTTCTTTTGTTTCTCTCTGAGAAATGTGTCACACCAGTTAAAAGTTAATCCAACAATCTGAATAGGCAGGTTCTGGTATCAACCATTTATCAAGGTTTCCTACATCTCCATCCATCATCTGACCTTCTGGTAGTCATAAAAAGCAGGGGGATAGGAAGTCCAGTACAGGAAGTTCTGTGAGTCATTCTTATAGGGTGGAGCAAGTCAAGACCTGACATATAGGATAGAGGTGGTAGAGGATTGTTGGTATCATCTAGGATTACCCAGGTACAACCACTACTTCAGGTGGTTCAGGAGGTCTGGAAGAAATATCACTGTACTGTAGGTCTGATGGACATATCTGAAATGTCCAGTTTCTGTCATGGTCACAACCCACACTTCCAGTTTTATTTTTGAAATATTCTTAATTTCCGTTCAGGTCATTTCCTGACCCAGTTTCACTTTACACAGTTATCAGTACAACCATTTTTGTCTCCACCTATATAAGCCACCTGTCTGCTCTCTTTTCACAGTGACTCTCCAACCTGAACCTGTTTTGAATGATTCTGCTGGATGTGGACCTCCTGTCAACCTGCCTCCGCCTGAACCTGGCTCTGGGACTCCTGGTCTCTGTCTCTGGCCCTTTTCTGTCTCCCTCTCTGTTATGGACCACTGATCTGTCACTCTGGATTTAGACTCTGAATTGTTTACTCTGGTCTGTTTGCTCTCTATTGCTCTGCCTGATTTTGCACTTTGATTTATAGATTTTGTGCTTCACCCTGTAAGCAACAGTTAGAGTGTGTGTGTGTGTGTGTGTGTGTGTGCTCTTCCCTTCTCTAGGGACCATGTGGCAGATGCCAATCCTGGAGGTCGCCACCTTGTCTCCACTGGCTGGTTTGACATTTTGTGTTTACTTCACTCCTGGTCTCCCACCTACCAGCACTGCTCAAGCTACTGCACCGGTTACCATCTACAATGAGAGACAATTGCATCCCTTAACTCACCCACAGAAAAGCATCCAGGTGACTCCAGCCCTTCAGCCCTTTACCCCCTTCTTGACTCCACACTTTCCTCTTCCTACTCTTAAACAAAAAAAAAAAACGTATCAAACGTACCTACCTGTGTCCAGCCTCTTCATAGGTCCAACTGTTAACAAATCATTACAGTTTCCAGACGCACCTGAAAGGGAGGCCGTGCTAACATGATTTGGGACAAGATCAGAGCATAGACTGAACAAATACTTGAAAACAGATATTAAGGGACATAGAACTACATTGAATTATATACTAAAATTGATCAACTCTATAACAAACTGTAATTTATAATTTCATCATTCTTTGCACTTTCGTCATTTTTAATTTAATTTTGGAATGACATTGGAGAAAAAATTAAATCAATCACAAAATCAATTTCACTATACAGTCTGCCATTCAGTCTATACTGTACTGAGCCGCTAGTCAGATTAATTAAGTGAAAAAGATAAATGGGTCAGTCTGTGAGGGAAAACAGGAAAAAAAAATCTTGTGTGTCCTTTGTGTGTTTTAGGTATCAATGCTGAAGTCAAAAAGATAGATGAAGGAACATAAGTGTGTGGTCAAATAAAGAAGCAGAAATGAGCAGAGATGTGAGCTGCACATGCATATGAAGAATCAGTTCACACACACCCACACACACACACACACACACACACATTCTATTGTCTCTCAGGTATAAAACATATCCAAGCAACAGTTGACTGTTTCTTGGCACAGAAAGAAAACCAGTGTTCAAAGTAAACAAGGAAACTGGTGTAAGTTTGCTTAATGGTGCTCTCCCATACATAGATTATATAAGAAAAACATTCTGACTGCAGCATCATGTGGGATTTATGCCAAGAAGATCCATACTTCCTTTCTCAATAAGTAAACAACTTGCACCATGTTTTCCTTACGGGAAGCAAGTCCTGTTTTCTAGTACTATCTGTACAATTGTGTCTACAGCTGGCTTCCCTCCACCTGACACTATGGCCTTTTCTCAACCCAATACAAAAGCTGTTGGCAGGCAAGTGTAAACGAAATGAGCTAAAAAAGTTAGACACATGTTTACAAAGTCATTATTCAGATGTCAATGTTGAACTTTTAACAAATGAAAATGTGCATTTTTGGCCAGACTAGACATTTTTAGACTGCTGGTGGTTCTTGGTGGACACAGGAAGTTCTTTCAGCACTCTCAGATCAGAGTTAAATGAGACAAGGCTCTTTTAGCATCTCAACATATCTGCGTCCATTACTGTACATGAAGCATTCTTCTTCCTGTTTCATTGTTCTCCTTTCACCGTCCTTGAAAACAAAAAACCCACACATCTCCATTTCGTATTGTGTGGTTTAATCATCTCCCGAAGGCCATTCAGTTCATGCAAACAGGCACATCCAGACATGCTGGTACACACAATCCGGAATTTGGTCAAACATTACTGTCCATGAGTTGTCACATCCTGCAGTGTAAACAAGGCAGAATAGAGGGCAATTACAAGTTAGATGATTACCAGTCAAATCAGTTTCTAGACAAATAACAATTACTGCATATTTACAATGTTTGCCCACTTAAGAAAACAGAAATTTGATGCTCCGCTTGTCCTTGTATCTAAAACATACTAGAGATTTGCTTAACCTAAAATGTTGTCTTGTACTCTTATCAAACCAAAACAAATCTCATAAAACCTTTTTTTTTAATTGATGGCAACAATATATCTCAAAAAAGTTGAGACAGGGCCATGCTTACCACGGTGTAACTTCCTCTCCTCTGTTAACAATGCCCTCGAGTTTTGGGAGAGAAATGTTTTCCCTTTCTTGCCTAATATAGGATTCTAACTGCTCAATTTCAATTGGTGACTTGTACAGGTCTGCAGGCAGATCTGTACAGAACCAAGATTCTGCTACTACAAAGCCATGCTGATGCAGTATGCAGTTTAGCTTTGTCCTGCCTATGCAAGGTCTTCTCTGGAAAAGACAACTGGATGGGAACATATGCTGCTCTTAAACCTACATTTAACTTTCAGCATTGATGATGCCTTTCCAGATGTCCATTCCATAGCCCTATACCTTCAGTGATGCAGGATTTTGAATTGAACACTGATAACAAGGTGGAAGGCCCCTCTATTCTTTAGTCTATAGGAAACGGCGCCCATGGTTTCTAAAAGGAATGTCAAATTTTGACTTGTCTGACCACAGAACAGTTTTCCACTGTTCCATGTAGTTTCTCCCCTCCCCACAATCAAATGTGTAGGGTAGGATTAAATGTGAGATTATCAATTTCAGGAAATTGGACGCAATACTTCTAACATGATGTTGGGGGACGAGCGTTTCAGATTTGATTTGGTTCGATCATCTGAAAGGTATGTCTGTGGACACTGTCGGACATCTAGGAAACGGTTATTTAGTGACAACTGGACTTGTTTGAGGTTCTTAAGATGTTTTACTTGAAGATGTAATCTGAAAGGCTTCTTCAGTTCTAACTGGGATGTTTCAGGCATTTAATGTGTTTCATTCAGATATAATACATGAAACTCCTCACCAGTCAGGTAGAACTGTAGAGGCCTTTTAAGTAAGATGAGAAATGTCATCAGGAAGCACAAGCGAGTCCATCCATCCGTCTGTCCATTATCTATTACACTTCTCCTGTTCAGGGTCATAAGGGTGTTGGAACCAAACCCAGCTGTCACTTTCCACCAAATAGCACCTGTGGACATCTGACAAATACTTCAGTGGAAGCATTTTGATAAAAATGACCTTTTCTCTGTCGCCACCCTCAGGGCAAACTTTCCCCTATTAGTGGTAAGGACTTTTACTGGAAGAAATAACATTTTTTACTCATCCAAAAAGTTTGTTTCTATGACAGCCGTGTGCTGCTATAAGCATATGCAGACTTCAAGTATTTTTTTCTGAAAGAATAGAACATTAAAACCATAATATATAATGTCGCATGAAGGCTGCACACAGATGATAGACTCCAAAGAAGGTGGGAATCAAAGCCAGAGCCAGTGAGGTGGGATGTAAGGCTGAGTGTGTTATTTATTCTTTCATCCTGAATTTGCATGTCTTTATACCTGTGTATACAGAAAAGAGAACACAAAATGTGAAACAATCATAGGCAAAATGCTGTAAATGTATTTAAGTTTTGGTGATTAAAATTATTACATAATACATACAGTACCTTGTATAGATTATATACTGCTACAAACATTAGAATGGATTTGTTTTATTTTTGTTATAAAATTTTTTTATTTTTTTAGATTTAAATACATAAAAACCTACTTTAATTCAGGTATTTATACATATGCAATGCCTTCAGAGTCATCGAGAAACCAACAGCAGGATAAATTGGCTCGATGCACAGTGATTAATGAAGTGTCGCCGTAGTTTTCCCTGCTCGTGCCCACGGGTCAGGGAAAGAGAGACCCTCTCTAATTATTAAATCAGTGAACAGCACTAGTGGGGAGAGATGCGGTGCTGCTCTTAACGCCTTCCTGCCTGTTTAATGCTGCATGTTCCTGAATCAGATGGAGATGAGCTGTTGCCTCATTAGAAGTGTGTTCTCTGTGACTCCATCAATACAACACATCCAATATATTGTGATGTACCCAAGGACAAAAGCAAAGTCACTGGAGCTTGGTCCATTTTCCATTAGCTATTACAAATAGGGGTGACAAGCGTTTTTTTTTTTCTTTTCAAAACTTCACTGTAAGATAGGGGTGACCATGGACCAGTTGGTAGGGCAGTCCTGGGTGGTGGTTTAACTCCCAGTTCCCCCCAATTCCTGCCCACATACTGAAGTGTCCCTGGACAAGACCCAGAACCCTTAGCCCTTAAGATGTAGCTGCCTGTCCACAAGAAGTTCCCCAAGGGGATTAAAAAAGTATGTATTATTATTATTACTGGTAGTAGCAGTATGCTTATTATGACTGGCTCTCTAGCAGGCATGTTGCTAAAGGTCAGCCCACTACATTTGATCAAATGCATTAACATTTTTGTTAAACAAATGTTGTCTTAAAGGCAGCTTGTGCAGTTTTCTTGTAAACAAACTGCTATTTAATAAAACATTAATAATGTAAGTTTAGTAGCTGTTATGATGTCAGGTACTGAGAGACTTTGCATGCATAACACATTTGCTTTTCTGCTCCTACAGTTGGCAGGACAGTGATTTGCATGGCTGCCTTCACATCTGTACTACAAGAGAACAACATATGACGAAGACGCAGACTCCATTCCCACAAACTGCCGTTGCCATAGCTCTGTTTGTGGTAAAACAACCAGCAGTCCTCTTCCTGTTTTGTGACATAAAGCAATATCCCAATGTGAAAAAACACACCAGTGTGGCTACCGGTCTTCCGGTGATCTACATTGTGCTGATTTCTCAAAACTGAAGTAGCTATAGTTTAATTGTGTTAGTAAGCTGCATACAGCAAGTTTAAATTAAAAACTCAACTTCAAGTAGTAGGTTTTTCCGCTTCAAAACATAAACTTCATCGTGATTTTGAAGCATCTGCCAAGTTATGTAAAGGTATTATTATTTAGCAGCTTCTATTTGCTTATACAAGGCAAATAGATACAGAGTAAAAGATACTACTCTTACTATTTATAACACAGTGTGAAAACATCTTATCAGGCACATCAGACATTAAATATGCATGCGTTTCATAAATAAATTGGATAACATTAGAAAGACATGACATAAAGATTGTATTTTCTCATGTAATGTTTTTTTTTTTTTTGGTAAACCACATTATTATCAGATGAGAATGCACAAAACAAGGTAAAGTCCTGTTTCATTATGCTCTGCCTTAATATAATGGTTAAAGAATATTGCACCATCTGGTACACAAATTGAAGCTAAGCTATAATTTGTCTCTCTGTTGTTATTAGCTTTAGTGCAAGTCATTTCCATAAAACATACAACTGATTTCCCATATTTTTAATAGTCTTCCACTTGGTGTTCTCCTCTGATGGTACACTATCTGTTGTTGAGTGACTATAAGATATTACGCTGAAAAGCACAAAAAGTAACATAGAACATCCTTGTTCTAGCAAGTGTTTTGGATGAGTCGTTCAGCTGTGTGACTTCATTGTTTTATGAATTTTGTCTAATTTGGAAAAGCAATAAATTCAGTCAAACATGGTCCATCTTTGGATCATGTATAGCAAAAGTTTTCTCCCAAACCCTACAAGTGAGCTCAACATTTCAGGAGCAGGAGCAGGAGCAGGAGCAATCAGCACAATTTCATTTACTGAACAAAAGGTAAACAGATTCCTCATTTAATCTTCTGACATTACATTAAACAACAGCATGACCATTAGTGTGTTTTAGAGGAAGGAGTGTTTGCTGTGAACTGAAGAAAGAAATAACACAAACAAAAGGTCAGAGAACGCTACTCATCTGACCACACCCAACTTAAGCATCACATGGGACAGATGGAAATGGAATCTGGAACCGTTAACTTCCACAAATCTCACACACTTACAGTTCAACACTGGCACCAGCCTGGTGATGGAAATGAAATGTAATGTTACAGCATCACACAAAAACATACTATGCATGCGTTTAGATGTATAGATTTATGTATTTAGGGCAACATACAAATACATGCATACATGTATACACCAAGATATGTTGCATCTAGATATTTCTTTACACCTTCAAGGTCATACAGACCTCGTCCTCAAGAAATATTCTCAGTACACTGGTGACATCTTCTGGTGAGATGTAAAATAATCACTCCACAAACACACAAACCTTCAGTGTAGGGGTTATTTCCTAGGCTTGCAAATATCTGGTATTCATCTAAAATAATCATTACTTACTAAATATGCTGTAAAAATGATTAAATAGTAAGTTTGCAATGTAGTTTCCTCACAGTATCAGGGATGACGGGAATTAAAATGTAAGATGTGACTAAATTATATTTGTAATTTGGATTAATTTAAAGTTTCCACAATTCTACTGCTGTTACTATTCAAATGAAAATGTTGTTTGACCATTGACTATGACAATAAGAGTGAATAGAGCAAACTGCCCATCTATTCAGGAGTCACTGGAAAAAACCCTACTCTGTCTGTTTTGCTTAGTAGCGACACCGAATCTCAAATGGCTGAACAGGCCCAAGCTTGTGTTTGTGTTTACCTGAACACAAATACATAAGTCTGCACAGTCATTGTTTTGCCTTCGTGTTTCAGACAAGAACAGTTTTTCTGTCTCACCCACAGATGCTCTGCTGTGATTATGTGTGGGTGGCCGTCTGTGTCCATCTGTGAGTCAGTCATCAGCTGGACACGCAGGCTGACACCACACTGGAGGGAGATGCTGTGAAGGGAAAGAATAAAAAAAATAGAACTTACAACAGCATGCAACAGAAATGCAGCAACACCAGTGACTAATACTGCAAAATAATGAAGCTAAAGTCAGTATGATAAAAATGTACATTTTGATGAGCTGCACAGTGACCAGGAAAAAATCTGCAACATTCATAAAGGTGATCTTAGGTGAAACTGTAAACCTTCACTCTTACAGCATATGCATTTTGAGTTGTTGTTATGGTGTCAGATTGCTTCCTGGGCATTTATTACACAAGGTGACCTCAAATTATTTGGTTTTGTTTTACAGTGATGGCTTAGTGGAGCTTTCATAAGACACCATTTTCATTCACCTGGCCAACTACTACGTTTGCCTAGTATGATGCTCAAATAAAAAAAAAAACACTATATGGCACCATTCAAAAGTATGTGGACACCTACATGTGATTGGTAAACTAATTTCACTGTTTCGAGAAAGGGCTCCCACTAATAGGTCATCTCACAAGGGAACAAAGAAAAGTCTCAAATAGCTGCAGATTTTATATTTTACAGGTTTAGAGGGAAACATTCAGAGTTCTCCTTAACGTTGTCTATAGCTGATTGTACATTTTGCATAAGATAGAGTATCTCCAGCAGTCTGCAGTTCACAGACTGCTCTTTTGTGTGTAATTAGGTCAGTAGAGCTCTTTGCTGGCAAACTCATGAATTATTGATTGGGTATAGTCTGCCAATTTGGCAACTCCACTTCCAATGGAGTTCATTCATTTTCACTGGAAATCTTCAGTGTAATGAGTGAGCTCACAGTTTTAATGGACATGTACGCTTATAAAGATTGAGCATAATGTGCCTGTACGCTGGTGAATATAAATTAGACGCTATAAGGTTGCCTTGAAATTTTCAGAGAGTTGCATGCAGTACATTGCAGAGAAAATTCTATTTCAACCCTTACAATAAAGGTGCATGCACCTTTATCATGCAAAACAATGATTTTACGTGTTTAGTCCATATGGAGCCCATTTTACACATGTGAAAGTTCAGATATAGGCATTCTAGTTATTTGTGTAGGGGAAGGTCTATGCAGGACCTAACTTTGGATGGGTGTACTACAGTGCTATTGAATGGGGTTCATATCCTGTCTCATCCTCACCACAATACTTTTACTGTTCTTATGCCCCTGGGTATATTTTCTAAGCATAACCAGAAAAAAATAGATCCCATTAATGATACTGTATGTTCAATGGTAACTTTTCATCATGTTATATCATCATTTTTACCATAATAAACACAAAGTTTACCAGGTTTAGCTACAAAAACACTTATATATGATTCTGTAGGGACTAACATCTGTTATTATCTGTTAGTTTGTGATTACAATGCTAAACATGCAGGCTTATGTATCAGAAGGCTGATCAATCATTTGCCAACTCTCAGTAGACTCGTGGAGAATTTGACTTAACGGTTGTTGATAGAAGCAGATTCTGTCCAAATATTAACATTTTATTCCAGTGAACTTTTGAACTCAGTAGATTTGATTCAACTCCCAGTTGAGCCTAACGGCGCCAGTATTTTGACAGTGTTTTTATCATCACAAGTATGTTATTTGAAAGTAATTGTCTGAGTTGTGCTTTTAAACTTTCAACATTGCCAGTCCATGAATAGAAAGAAGTCTGTTCATCTGATCTGTGGGCTGACTGGTCTTTAGACTGTGGTATTGTATAACAGATCATTTTGTGAGGTTTACTTCTCTAAAAAGTGTGCTTGCAAGTTCATAATGTCTAGACACAAATTGTAGTGGGCTGGCTGGATGCCCAGCTCATCAGATTTTAACCGACTCAGGACAGAATAAACCGAAACAAGAATATAAAGCAACAGGAATACCAAAGTAACAACATAAAGTGACATGTGATAGTCCACAAACTGTCCAGATGTGCCACATTTCCTGTAACGTCTCTGGTTTTAACTGAATCACTGCAGTGAATTTAGCCTTCTTGTCTGTCTTTTATGAAAAAAAAGTAGATTTACTGTTTTCAGAGTTTATTTTAGAGCTTGATTGAATTCAGAGTCAGTTTGAAACAACTGTGAACTGATTTTGTTGCAAGTGATCTGCCACAGTCAGTATCATGTCTCAAATATCTTCTTAAAGCAACCTTAAACATATCCTACTTTTTTTTATACATTTTCTTTCTAACTTGTATTTTATTTGCCTTTTTACAATTTGCTTATTGTAAAATACTTTTTTTTAAAACTGCCTTCTTTTATAAATAAAAATTGTCATTAAAATTATAACATGCCTTAAGTTACACTCCTTAGACAGAGTCCTTGCCTTTTTGGTTTCTTCTCAGTTCTTGTTCTCCACTTCACTTCTCTCATTTACAATGGATGTTTTATCAGGTACAAAGAGCATGCCAGAGTCAGCTGACTGCTCTCACACAGCAATCCCCTGTTTGGTGTGTGAGCCTGCATGAGAGAGAGAGAGAGAGAGAGAGACAGAGAGAGAGAGAGTTTAAAGACAAAGAAATTGCATATGAAAAATGATTTAGTCAAAGTGTTTTTCACAGTCTGAGAAAGTCAGAGTGATCAGGGATGTGACCTTTGACAGAATTATGTCCAGCTGCTGTTATGTGGGTGAATTAACCTTTGTTCTATATTTTGCAGCAGCACTGGTCCTGTCTAAAATGTGACTGGCCCCTGAAGTGCCCCTGTCCTGTCACAAATCACTGGACTCAATTCACTGCACTTCTTGAGCACTGAATCCAAGTTGGCAAGGCAATTTGATGTCAATGTGCAAGCTGTTTTAGCAGCCGTCAGAAAAATGTAACGCATTTTCTAGATAATCAATATTTAAGTGACGCCCAGAATTTGTTTTACGTACATGATGCTCATCATGATGCACATGAGTAAAGCGACAGACAAGTGCATGCTGGAATCCTTTTCTGTGCTTGTGTTTGTTTTTTCTTCTCTAAACTCTTACAGTTAGTGACGTGCTTTATGCACTTCAGTTGTCGTTCCCACACTGCTTTGTTTATAGTGTTTCCAAGTATTTTATGTATGAAAGCATACGGCCTTTTGTATATTACGTGATCAGATGAATAAAACACAACACAACAGAGGTGTGTTTTTTTTGTTTTTTTAAAAAAAAGATTTTTAACATACACAAATTGAAATGTTGCCCAAAATGTTTCAGAATAAAGAATGGTGCATCAGCTTTGGACACATCATGTGTCCTCTAATTTCAACCCTGCCAGGTAAAGATGCTGTTAAAAAAAACATCTATGATATTGTGATAACTATAATAATATAATAATATTGTATGTATGTGCATGTGTAAATGAGTTACAGTCAGCCATTTGATGACAACACCCAGCGCCTTGCGAGACCTCGCCCAGGAGGAATCGTCACTCGGGGATTACGCACCTTTGACCTGCAGCACGGTTTGACAGTAAACTGCTAACTCTGATGCCAGTGCGGCCAAATCCACCAGCCGCACAGCCTGTTTGTCACATGACTATCGTGCAGAGCTGCCTGCCTGTGTTGCTGAGGCTTTTATTTCCGCGTTCACTGAGGGAGTGCACAGCTGAATGACTTTGTACGGCCGCCGTGTGTCTTCCTTTCACGCCGCCAAACCGCGTCGCCGTGCGGGCATTTGTCGGGCGGGGGGAGACTCACGCAGTCGTATCGCCTGGACCCACTGTGTCGCAGGACCATGCTCACGCGGGTGAAATCGGCAGTGGCTAATTTTATGGGTGGTGTGATGGCTGGCGGGTCCAATGGAGACCATCCCGGCGGCTCAGGTCTGCCGCTGAAATTCCCGTACAGCAGACCGGAGTTCCTGGGACTGTCGCCGGACGAAGTGGAGTGCTCGGCGGATCACATTGCGAGACCTATCCTCATACTGAAGGAGACGAAGCGGCTGCCGTGGTCCACCGGCTACGCAGAGTGAGTAACCTGTACGCGTCCATCTTTTCTTGCACAGCACACAGCATCCTTTGGAAGTGAGCGCGTCCTTCCTGGACCGCTGAGCTCACCCTCCAAGGCGCAAACAAAATACCCCGTCAGAATCATTCCCTACATTATAGAAACATCACAGTTTCATTAGGGGATGCTAAGACCACAGGCTGCTCTACCGATCAGTTAAGGTCGCTCTAACCTAGTCTTTGTGGCTGTATATGAGTGCTCTATTGTTTTGATGATGTAGCAGATGGAATGAAACAAGAAAGTAAGCTTATTATTGGTGCAGACGAATTATATAGTATGATATATATAATATGAGATCAACAATAAACTGCTCCTTCAGATGAGGTTTTGTATGATATAACAATAACAGCAATGTTTTATTGGTATTTATATATGAAGCCAGGCAGGAAAGTTGCCAGGTTTCACCACTTTGCCAGCTTCGGTGCTATTCTGCGTGCAATATTGGTATGATTTTCTTTTGTATTTGCCTTTGTATATGTTTAAAACTATGCATTTCAGTATAGCCAGTAATTCTCACCATATCCTTTAGAGCTTTAATACTTGGATCAATCAGCAATCACTTGTAAAAAAGCAGGTTTTTTATTATTGATATTACATATTATGTTTAGGCGTACAGGATCCATTTGGCTCCCCTCCTTCCTGCCAGGGCAGTTATGAACTGGATGCATTGGATTTTAAACAGATATATGATAAAGAATATTTGGTCCAGCTTCACTTGTGAAAAAAAAAGTTGTTTCTTGCTTCTTGGTTTCTTTAAACTGTGCCTTTAGTATTGGAGTGCTGCTGCAAAAATGGCAGATCATGGGAAAATGTGGACTTGAAGAGCTATTTTGACTAGTTCTAATAGTCAGTATTTCTTCTGTGGTAATACATGAAAGGGAAGTATGGAATAGATTTGCATGCTGGTAAGAGCATTATGCAAAAACCTGTTTACCTTTCCATTACATGTGGTTTACATTCACCTCTGACAGGGAGCAAAAAATACATTTTTATTTTTGTGACAGGGTCTCATGCCCGAGAGCACAGTCACAATCACTTCTACTCATGCAGCCCCACATAAAGTATCAGGGAGGTGTGGTGGGTAATGAGGCATTCTCATAACTGTAGAGGTCACAGTTTAGTCCTTGAGGCAATGCTAACTACACAGTGTGTGACACAGCAGTTCATTACCCAGAATTCATTAAAGTTCACCAACACCAGTTAGTTTGTTCTGTGATTTTTCCCACTGACCTCTTATCTCGGTCTTATCTTCATGCTGTTCATTGATTGTCAGCGTAGCTATTTCCTTGAGCTTAATCATTTGAGCAGTTATGTTGGATTGTGTTAGAAATTTGGTAAGAATACTGTGTGCTGAAACTCCCACTCCCTTTTTTTCTGCTAATGTTTCAACTTCAGTCATCCTGCCCTGAACCCAATTTAGGTTCAAATACATGTCATCTCAAGTCAGTCTTGCCTGCCTGATTTTGTTTCAACACAGCGGTCCCATCCGGTCTCCCTCCCTCAGGCAAATCTTCTTGCTTTCCAAGAAGTAAACATTACAGAGTAACACTTTGGCAGAGATGAGGGTTGAAAATAACATGTATTTATTGCTGTCTTTTCATGTTGCCGCACCAACTTCAGAGTTTCTTCATCAAAGTGCGTGGCAATATGTCAGTAAAGATCACGGTGGTAACATCTATTTCTATTATCCAGTAATTTATTGATTATTGGTTATTTTTTGTGTCCATAAAATGCCACAGAATAGTGTGGAATGATCAGCACAGTTTCACAGATATCAAGGTGATGTCTTCAGATTGTTTAGTCTAACAGTGAAAGAATTTCTATGACGTAAAACACAGAAAAGCAGCAAATCCCCAAATATCAGAAGGTAGAGGCAGAAAATATTTGGGGTTTTTGCTTGATACATTATTTAAAATTGTTGTCAGTTATTGGTTATTGTTTATGGTCTCTGCTTCCAATAGATGGAAGAAAACCTTTGTTGTCGTTGTTGGATTCTCACACACATCGTCTTCTGCGCTTTCTCAATGTCTCATGAGGAATTTTTGTCGAAAAGAAACGAAACAATGATAATATGCATCTATTTTTAAACCATCGCCTACTTGAATATGTTCAGAAGTGGGTTGCTGATGATTTTTGAAGGAATGCATGACATGCTGTATTTAAACAGAATGCATAATTCTTCAGGATCAGTTGTACATCCCTACTTTGTGAAGAGATGTGATTCTGCTGCCAGGAGTGTGTGCGTGTGCGTGTGCGTGTGTGTGCGTGTGT
>JAUBNQ010000025.1:19035305-19075428 GCA_032353495.1 Ctenopoma kingsleyae | reverse complement strand
GTGTGCGTGTGTGTGCGTGTGTATGTGCCAGCTTGGTGTAGCATCAGCCAGGATTCAGCCATATTGGGGATTGAGGCCATATTTGTCAACAGCTGGCTGACCAGAAGTCTTTGTTGTTGTGAAGTCTTACTGCCTGCAGAGAAAACCAGAGCCCAGATGAGATGATGTGATCCTTACACATCAACTCAGGAGGGTTAACAAGGTCAGATACCAGTAGATCACTCTGATAAAACTCATACCTTTCCTCTCCAGGCTTCACTTCTGCGGACAGGCTACATTTTCTGCAGCTCCAGTCATTTTTTTCCCTATCATACACAGCAGCATGGGCCACTAATCATTCTCTCTTTTGACCTTGTTTATTTGAAGAAGTAAAAAAACTATTATGTACAACTCTAAATTCTACTTGGATTCTACCTTTACAGCATTTGTAATGTTCCATTTTGGTGACTGAATGAATTAATTAAATTGCACATTTTTGTACTGTTTGGAGGGATGACGATCAAAAAAAGGAGTTGTGTAGCTTCAGTTTGCATGAATGTGGGTCAACTTATTGTGGTCTTGTGACAATTAGCATAAAATGTAGCAGACAGAAAATTTGCAGTGTGATGCTTCACTTTTCCTCCGTCTGTAGTAAGCACAGTATCATAAACATAGGAAGCAAATAAATAATATAGAATACTCAGGAATAAAATAAGTATTATATAATTATATGAAATCAGTGTAGGAATGTGAAGATTTTACACTCACATGAACTTTAATGCTTCAGCTCTCCCGGTAAGGCTGTTCACAAGGTTTAGAAGTGTGTTTATAGGAATATTTGACCATTCTTCCGTTAGAGCATTTGTAAGGTCAGGCACTGATGTTGGACAAGAAAGCCGAGCTCGCACTCTCTGCTCTAACTCATCCCAAAGGTGTCCTGTCGAGTTGAGGTCAGGGCTCTGTGCAGGGCAGTCAAGTTCCTCCGCACCAAAACCACTCATTCATGTCCTTGGACTTTGCTTTGTGCACTGGATTCAGTTGGATTGGAGGGGTGTCCCAATACTTTTAGCAATATAGTGTATAAATAATATCATGTGTCAACACAGTTTTTGTGCTGCATATATAGATAGATTTAACAAAAACATTAAGAAAAAGAAGTGGCTGCAGGAATGCAAATACAGATACTGCAGTTGTTCAACAGCTAACATGGAAAGCTATAATTACGTGTGCTTACAGTAGTATTCATTGCCACTGGGCTAGTTTTCCCTCAGCTTGGCATTGCTTAGGTGCAGTTTTGGTTATGCAAGAAATTGGCAGCAAAGAATTATCTAGAACAGAGCAGAGATTCAGTGTAGATCAGTATTACTCTCTAGTAAGCATTGCTGTGTTTAGGGCTGGAATGACTGTTTCATGTAATATAAATGGTTAAATGCTAAAAATAGTGAAAAATACCTTTCACTGTCCAATACCAAACATAATGGACTCTCTCATTTATCAGGTAGGAATTTTGCAAATGCAAAATGACCTCGGGGTTCCTCATTACATCTTTTGAGCAAAAGTTCACATCAAGTGATACTGAGAGAAAAATCCCCAAACCAAGAAGGCCCACTAGATTACAGACCTGCCAGGATAATTAAGGTCGTGCCATTGTCTCAAACGTGAAGAAGTGAAATGATGTAACTGAATATGACAGCCCTGCTCTCGGACACAGCTCACGCTTCAGGGTGTTTCCTTTCATATCAGACATGAAAGCCGTGAAAGCTGAACTGCTGTTAATCTTGTGATCTTCTAGGGTCAAATGAACGTCACTCCCTGCACTACTTTGCTGCCGAAGATGCAAAACAGTGCATGAAGTTTGTGGTTTTTATTCATTTCAGAAACAAGTTAAAGGACCGTGCCGTTGTTTTTGCATGCTTTAACCCATTAACTACAGATCACATAAAACTTGTACATTACTTTACAACCATCCTAATGTAAGACCATAATACGTATATGTACAGTAACCTTTTTATGATGTGGGTGTTAACTTATTGTTTACCTTCAGGGTTTGACTGTCTTACAACATGGCTTGTAAATGTGCTGTTATTAGACAGGTGAATTTTGCTCCAACTTGATTTAAAAAGTGATCTTGTACATCGCACATGCAGCCATTCATCACTTGTAAGTGCAATTGACACATTGCATTGAACGCAAGTGCAAAAACTTGGATTTAATTTGAAGCATTTTATGGACTATAAAATCAGTCCATTGTCAATAAAACATATATGTGAAGTGTATGTATGATGTCTGTATTTCTCTGAACTTTTGCTGTGTTTATATTAGTTTTACTATCAATATTCACGTTTGAGGAACTGGAGACAAACGTTAGAAATTTGTTCTTGAAGAATGACTTAAAGCTACAATATGCAACTTAAGATGACGGTATCATGAGACTCAATTATTGATTCAGTGAAGGTCTAGAGTGTGACAATCACAATATTTTGTCAACTTTACAACCCACAGTGTTTCCTTAGCTGGTAGAGGGGGGATCCCTATTAAGTAAGAAGTTACAGAAGTTTTACAGAAATGCACATTTGGATGGATCTTGCTTTTTTAACGTCTTTTGCTGTTTTAATAGGGCCAGTGTAGACCTAACATGTCCTACTGTGTGGCTAAATTGAGAATGCCTGGAGTATTGTTAAGCTGTGTCTGCTTGTCCGTGACAGCAGCTTGCAGCAGCAATGCACCATCTGCCCGGTGTTGTGTAATGCTGTGTTTATTTGTCTTTCTACCCTTTCTCCTCTGCCCTACATGCACGGGACCCAAATTGAAATGTGTATTTAAAGTTTGTGTATCCATTGACTTTATTTCACATGGCCACACTTTGTTTATAGAAGAAAACTGAAGTCCCGGAGGCAAGCTCCTCCACAGAAATGATGTTTTGAAGAGTAGTGTTAAGAACATTACATGAATGAAAGATCATGGCTTCTTTTACGTCTGCATCTGTTCCTGCAGTCCCCTGTATCTGCTCAGTGTGGATTTTATTAACAGCCATGTGTCCGGTAGACACATTTAGAAAGAATCCCTAAGATTATCTGCATTTGTGTATAGCCACCAATGTTCAGGAGATTAGTGTCTTAGCAGTGATAAATCTAAGGCACATCACAAATAGTTTTTGTGATGTGAGTTAAGATGAGAAGTGATGTCATGGAAATAGGTCATCCCTCAGGCTTTGAGAGGAGTTTTTATTTTTGTAACCTTTTATAATTTCCATTTCTAGCTTTACTGCACACACATTTTGGATAACACTATACTTAAAGTCTTACTTTTGTTTTACCGCTTATCACCTCTGTGTCTAGGGTGATCAATGCGGGAAAGAGCACATTAAATGAGGATCAGGCCTGCTGTGAGGTGCTAGTGGTCAAAAGGAGACCCACAGGAACCTCCACACCTAATCGGACCCCCATGACTCGCAGGAGGTCGTCCTTGCCTAATGGAGAGGGCCTGGGCCTCAGAGAGAACCTGGTAAGTCAAAAAGCTCAAATAAGAACTTTAAAGAACATATAAGAACAGAATCTTTAGAAAACTTAAAATCCCAATGCAAGTGGAGTAGTTTAACCATCTTTCTTAAATGTCAATAGTCATCACAGACTGAAGCTTTTAGCGATAAAATCCATGTAATGGTGACAGTGGAGTAGTCCTTGAGTGTCCCCAGGGCCCACTGTCCCCTCAATCTTTCCCATCATCAGTTTACTGGGGCGTTCAGCACAGCATCCTTTACACACCACAGGGCCCTTCAACAGCTCTCGACAGCAACTAATATGGGCAGGCAAGCAAATGCGAATGCATTTACTCATAAAACACACAAATTGATTGATTGAGTTAAACTTGTGTCCTTCAGCAAGCACAGTATATGATGCATAAATCAAAACTACATACAGTAGATGAAATGTGAATTCACTGCTGTTTACCTTTGTAGGGCGTTGTACAACATCTACATAAAATATAAACACACCTAAATCAATTAAATTTTAATGTTAATTCTAAATATGAATTTTGAAAATAAATAAATAATATAAATATATTGTTTATAAATATAAAGTAAACGTGTGGATAGAATTTACTCTCAGCCCACCAGTACTTTACTCAGGCCCACCCAGAGCCTCCAGCAAACTCATGCAGGTACCTCATGACTCACTGCTGCAGTGATACTAGACTTAAAAGAGGCCTGCTTCATAGTCTCAAGCTCAACAAACAGCTTTGTGCAGAAATGTGTTAGCAAGGCTCTACACACTGATTCAAAACCAGAAAAACATGGTACAGTATAAACACTGTCTATGCAGAAGAAGTTGCTTCCCCCTGTTTTAGTTTATTGAAATTAATGTGATGTAAATACTAAGAGTGGGTTTAGTTTAGTATCTAACAATCTTGGAAAAAACATGACTACTGGCTCCAGGAGGACAGAAGGAAGCAATCTCGATCTCAGCTGTGTAAGGAGTGAAACACATGATAGGCCACTTTGTCTAAACACAGTGAATCATGCTGGCTCTATTAAAACCTGCAGATTGAAGCACTGATGCCAGAGTATACATCAATATCTCTTTAGACCAGGTTTTTCAGATCAGAATCTGTCAATGAATTGGCTTTGAAATCATGTCTAAAGAACACCTGCTATGGGATCAATTTGAATTCAGTGTCCACAGGAAAGAGCTTTCAGCTTTTAACTTTGGGCAGTGATGGCAACACTAATAAGACATTTCTGACTGCCTGCCACAATGAGTTGTTTCCTGGTCTATCCTTCTGAGCACAGTGGCTCCCAAAACTTGACTTGTGACCCTTGAGGCAACATCTATTTTATTAACTCCCACAAAATGTTGTATACTTCATCAGCTGTAAGTTGTTCGACCATTGATGTAACCCTCCTAGGTTGTTGTTATTCAGATTATAGAAGCATTGATATAGACGAAAATGATAATACACCTGATTAATGAAGCTGTGCTTGACTTCTTTCTGCATGTAGGAAAGCTCTGAAGACCTCACCTTCCACTACTGGGCATTGTTTGATGGCCACGCTGGATCTGGGGCAGCTGTAATGGCCTCACGCCTTCTCCATCACCACATTGCTCTGCACCTTCAGGAGGTGATGGAAATCCTGTGCACGCCAGCCCTGCTGCCGCCCACATGCCTTGGCGAGGAACCCATAAATCACCACCTCACTCCGACGTCACAGCGTGCCCTTACCAGGGCCGCCTCGCTCCGGGGTGCCGCAGGGGCTCCAGGTTCACCGAGTACCCCACCTACACGCTTCTTTACTGAGAAGAAAGTTTCACATGAAAGCCTGGTGATTGGAGCCGTCGAGAACGCCTTCAAAGACATGGTAAGAGGCATGCCTTCTGTTTACTACCTAATGTGCGCAGATATCTGGGACTGTCTCAGCTCAACTTCAAAGTTTTGAAAGTCAGCATAGTTAACATAACAAAGTCTCACAAAAATGGACTATAAGAATTTTTTTGTCTGTTGCTACTGTAGTTAACAACTTCCTGTAAGCCTGCCATGGAGATCCACCAGTTGTATGACCCCCCCTGTTGCTTCAATCCCTGGTTTTATCTGTAAGTGGAGAGTATAGAGAACATATACAGAGATTCATATAATTCACAAAGATCAGTGCAAATGTGCAAATCATGTACAGTACTCTTTTTTTAACACCCAATTATTAATCCATATTACATATAGTTTCATTTGACATTTGTTTGCTGTATTTATAGTTAGTATTTAGTTTCCTGCTGTTCGTCGACAAAGATAAGCAAACACACATTACTATTTCCTGTTGAATTTGAACTGTGGTTAGATGTACTTACAGAATACTGTATGCAGTATGATGTATATACTGTACACGTCGTGTAAGCATCCCTGTTTGATGAGATGTCTGACTCCATAACTGACATGACACTACATTTTAAATGACACTTTCATTTCGGTGTCAAACACGCTTCGTGAAAGATGGCCAAAAAACACTTTGTGGTTTCCTTCGTCATAAAGACCTGCGGATGTGGTCATCTTGAATTCACAGTGTAAGAAGAAAACAAACTCGGCTGTTCTTTTGTGTGTTCAGTATGTTCTAAGTAGTGTTACACTCAGCGTGATGGTCTAACTTTGTAGGGCCTGTTTGTACAGGTATTAAGCCCACAAATTGGACTGTTAGGTCTGTGATTGTATTTCCCTACACATTAATGCATGCCTACAGAATTACAGAGAATTATATATAACCTGCTGAATAAAGTTTCAGTTTTCTCTCTTTATACTTGTGTTATTAGTCCGGTAGTTAGTTAAATATTGCTTGTTTACTGAGTCTGTGCACTGGGTGCATGCAGTGGGGTGTGTGAGGCTGATGGTGGAACCACACACAGTAAACTGTACAAAAACCTTAATAACAACACAGACACATACAAACGTACACTAAATACCACTTACAAATGTATACCAAATCAAAATATATAAGTGGTCCTCTCACACAGGAGGCATGGTGTCAGTATATAGTCTCAGAGCCAGGAGCGGGTCACACACACACATACACTCACCATCTGGCTGTGCTGTAAGTGGATGCTGGAAACTCGCAAAGACCAAGAGATCAAGATGAGAGCCAATCAAAACACTGCAGGCTGCCTGACAGGCTTTGAGAGGGAAAAGGTCAAAGGTGACTGGCCTCAGTTTCAACATCGGGGTTTCAGTCAACAGTCGCTGTTATGTTTGTCCTCGACTGTGTTACAAAAGAGCAGTGATCTCAGTATATACTATAGATACTCTCATACAATGAGACAGTAAAGCACCTCTTCTTGTTTTGTAGTTCTTTTTACAGTAATAGTCATAGTTTGCCATGTACTGTATGTAGTATAATGCCTGCTAACCAATTCAAATAAGAAATGTGAAAGGTTGTTAGTGTGTAAAGACAGGCAGAATTCTTATAACAGCTTATACTAAGATGACTGCATGATTAAAAACTAATAATGATTGGAATTATTGAATCTATTTTCTTGTCAGCAAACATCTTAAATATCAGTCTCAAGTTTTGAGAGGATAGAGTCATGTTATATGTGTTTTGTCCAAGATAATAAGAGACAAATTCACAATTCTGTTTTTTGATGGATACACATTTAAAATAGAAACAATAGGACAAATATAAACCAAAAAAACAAAAACAAAACATGAATAAATACATTAACAAAGTCAGTTTATTACCTAATGGCATTAGTCATGGAGGTTAAATTAGATTTTGATAGAGGGCAGTGTAGATCAATCCAATTAGAAAATACAATTACTATTGGTGTTTCCACCTTTGAACCACTAGGTGGTAGTATGTAGTTAATTATGGGTGCAAAGCTGATAGCCATGAAAAAAGAAACTATGCTTATTTATTACTTGTGTGTGTGTGTGTGTGTAGGTGTAATTAATGCTTGCATAAGGATCAGCTGAAAGGTCTGTTGTAGACCTTTGGTTTATGTTGAGGTGATTTGGTTTAATGAAGATTTTTGTATTAATTAATTTCAAGAGTTGAGCGGTGACTGTGTATAGTCAGTACATATTCTGATTTATGTGTTTTTTTTCCTTCTCTATCCTTCACATAATCATATCTGCTCATTTCTCATCAAACCTCTGCTGCCCCTTTCTCCTCTCACTCGCCCATCCAGCTCTTTATCTAACTCTGCATCTCCACTCTTTACTCTCTCTGTATCCACTCTTTCTTAAAGCAGAATTGTACTTTGGCTCCTGCTCCTCAAGCCTTACAGCTACAAACCTGTCTAATGGTGATCTAAAGTTGTTTTTCAGAACGCTATATTTTAGAGCTCAGACCAGTTCACTGTTCATATTCTCACTCATTTGTTTTTCCAGAGGGTTACAACATTTTATTTTCCCCGCCTACAGGCTGTACCTGTGCCTGTATATTCCACCACAGCTGTCACTTATGTTCATTTCACTAATTGTTTTTGTGATATTTAAATGTTCTCGTACACCTCAAAGTCTCAGTGACAGATGTGTCAGATCAAAAACTAGTAACTTGAGAACAAAAG
Organism: Ctenopoma kingsleyae; assembly: GCA_032353495.1. Classification (NCBI taxonomy): domain Eukaryota; kingdom Metazoa; phylum Chordata; class Actinopteri; order Anabantiformes; family Anabantidae; genus Ctenopoma; species Ctenopoma kingsleyae. The sequence goes on along the minus strand of JAUBNQ010000025.1, from coordinate 19,067,404 downwards.
GCAAAAATCACGCAAACAGTCCATCACTTGTACTTACAGCATTTTATTAATGACATTTTCCTCCTCATGATGAATTTTACCTGATCTGTGCTCTGAAGTGATGCACAGTTTTCAGGATCTTTATATTTTGTTCTCACGTTGCTGGTTTTATATCATATTACTTTGTGCAGTATAGTTGGAATACAAACTTATATTATACTAATATACTAATATATATTTTTAAATAAATCTCATTGTTTATCAATTGGAGAGTGTGGAAAAAATCTTTGGGGATTTGCGTCACTCTAAATTCTCTTAATACTCTTATTTGGTGAGATGGGCAGTTTTTAGTTAGTTAAAAATAGGTTTGCTAGTTAAAAATGATTAATTCAGTTAATTACCTGTCTCACTGTCAATCACTGTGCTTTCCATTGTCTCCTGCGCCTTTTTCTGCAGCTGCTTCTCTCAGAGTTTGTTTTTCTGTTCTTGTTTGAGCCCCAACCGCTTTAGGCTGTCTTATTCATTCTGCAAACTCATGAACAGGGTAGCATTGCAGACAGGATGGATAGGGTTTTTTTTTTTTTTTTTAGCCTGCTGTGTAGCTCCCAGGTACAGTAGGACAGCGACTCATGTAACCAACACTAGCTTTGATATTTAACGTCCCCCTGTGAACAGTGAAGATGGTGGTCTTCATGACAGAGAGAGTCTAAATCATGTCAATAAAAAATGCTCATTCTCAAATACAACATCTACGTCATCGTGTTCATTTTGTAGATAGAGCAGACTTTTTGTTTGTCTAATATGTGAGTCGTCCCTTAAGTTGTATGTGAATAGTTAAAAAGATGTTATTCAGATGTTTTGTCTGACTTTCACTGCATTGAGATGACATTTAATGGTTGGGTGAGACGTGTAGGTGTAGACTTCAAGACACATTTGTGTATGACTATGCTGTATTTGAACGTGCCCTTGACTTGAGTGAGAATATTCAAATGTATTTTAAGTAAGTAAGTGGAATTTAATTAAATGATACAGTGACAGGTTTGGTTTATTTTCAGTTGAATTAATTATTATTTTATTTTAGTAATTAATTTTGTTAAAATGGCTGATATGATGTGGAAATCGTGAAATTTTGTGTTTATGGAAACAATAACGAGTTTAATTTGCAGAAACGAATGTGCTTTTTAAACTTTCTTACTCTATCTCTCTGCCTATTTTATTTATCTAACTCAGTTTCTAGACTTTTCCTGGTGGAAGTGGAAAGGAGAAAGGTGTAGGTGTGTATCTAGACATTTTCATTATTAAAGACTCTGCCTGCAGCAAGAGGTATTGGAAAAAGTGAGATAAATATGTGCAGCTCGCTGTGGATTCAAAATTCAAGAGAAGGACACATTTGTTCACTCCACCGCAAGCCCCCTCCCCAACTCTCATATCCATCCTGCATCCATCCAACAACCCCTTTGTGTGTGTCCTGTTACTGGAAAGGAAGATGTGTCCACACTCAAGTCAGAATCGCACACACACATCCATCTTACATCCAGACACAAAAACACCAAGTGTAGACACAGACACACACACACTTTTACCAAATCGTAATCAGATGGAGGTTGTCAGCAGTGGAACAGAAGGAAATGTGCTTTGTTGGGGTGAACATCACTCATGGGAAAACATGTTAGGATGGATTCACTGCAGATGTTTTCCACATTTTCACCACTTAGTCTGTTGATAGTGATAGAGGGACGTGAAGGAGACGCCCGAGGGGTCTTAGATTTTCCTGGGATAACTTCCTGCCCCTGAGGAGCCATTAACAGCAAACTCAACAATGGCGAGAGAGAGAGAATCAAAGGGTTACATCAAGCGTTAGCAGCTTGGTTAAAATTTCTGTTAGCATTTTGATTAATTTGCTGACAGGTTAATTATTCATTTAATTAATGAAGTGATAGCAAAATCATATTTTGGTTTAATTAGCACCAAATTAATCTGGGCTAATTAACTGGTGTAATAACCAGCAGTCCCTTCAAACTTTCTCTTCTGTTCTTTTGGTTTACGGTCTGTTTTATTGCTCCTTCACTTATGGCGCTCTTGATAAATGAATTCATTATGCTGCTATAATTAATAATAGCATCATGATGGGTTTTAAGTATGAGGGCAGTATTTTACTCAGTCTATCTTAAATGCTGTGTACTCCAGCCAGATAGGAAAAAGTTTTTGAAGGCTGTGATGTTTAGAAAAAAATATGTGCAGAGAATGGGTTTCATCAAAGGATTCATTTGTGTGTATGTATGTGTGTGTGTTTGTATTTAGGATGTACAGATAGAAAAGGAGAAGGCGGTCTACAACATCTCAGGTGGCTGCACTGCATTGGTGGTCATCTATTTACTTGGGAAGCTCTACGTTGGGAACGCTGGGGACAGCAGGTGAGATACGCACACAAATTTTTGTGTTGATCGCCTTCTGGTGCGACAGTGTCCCAGCTTAAATTAACTGAGTTTGGTTTTGTTCGCTGCTCCTTCTTCAGAGCTATCATTGTGCGGGGCGGGGAAGTCACCCCCATGTCAGCGGAGTTCACACCGGAGTCAGAGAGACAGCGACTACAGTTCCTAGTAAGAAGAATCTTTTCTCAACTCTTTTTTAGCGAGTACAGCTGTCAGATATTAGCAGAGTTGACCTCCCCTCCCGCTGAGACACTGGCTATGCTTAGCTCTGTCTCTCTTACACCGCCTGCTCTCTTTTCCAGCCTAATAGACTATGGAATTGTATCCTCTATTCCCAGGGCATGTCAATCTCCTTTTTTTCTTCATTTACATTATAGGCCTACATGCAGCCCCACTTATTAGGGAATGAGTTTACACATCTGGAGTTCCCGAGAAGAGTGCAGAGGAAGGAGGTGGGGAAGAGGATGCTGTACCGTGACTTCACCATGTCAGGATGGTGGGTTGACTGATTGATTTGTTGATTTTATAGACTCATTTAATGATTGGATATAATATATTAATAAAAATGTAATCCAAATGAGACACAGCAGCTATAAAGATACCATTTCAATTCATTTTATTTATTTTGCCATTGTTCTATTTTTTGCTTTAATCCTTTTTGCTCCTTGAATATTTGTGTCAGTAAATGTCTCTCTGCCTTCCTGTTAAATTATTTAACACTAAACACATTTGTTAAAAATACTGTTCCATTTTTAACATCTTCTGCGTATCTAGTTGGATCCATTTATGAGCCCTCAGAGAGAATTTTATGTTAAACTAATCTCTGCTACCTAGCCTCACATAATTATGCCTCACAGAAGCATTACTTTGAGGGACTATCTATGTTTGAGTGATTTCTTACAATGTACTCATTTTGAAAATAGCCAGTAATAGCAACCTCTATCCCATCAAGTGTATAAGACCGAGTAAAAAAGACATTCGAAGCTTTATCTTTAGGTAGATGCCAGGAAATGGCTTTCAGTTTTTTTTTGCTTCAGTGTGTGAGAAGGAGGCAAAAATACATAGAGGCTGAAAAACTGATAGAAATATGGAAGCAAGAGGAAAAGACAGCGGGGAAAGGTGGAGAGCAGGAGACAAGGGCATCAATTTGATGAACAGAGGGAAGGAAACATTAGGTTGTGCTATAAGTGTTTACTAGTTAGTGCTAGGTAGAGCAGGGGTAGGTTCTCTAATTTCATACAGTTAGAGACTTGAGCACTAGAGCAACACAACCATAGTTACAAGCACTGCTGTTAAGGTCACATTAGATTAGATTAAATAGCAATTAGCAGCATTCTCACTGATCAAAGACGTCTACTATACTACTGAGTAGTTGAAACAATCCTCACATTGTATCTTAAAGCAGTGATTAGGAACCCATGCTCTTTGAGGACCACACTACTCACTGCTAATTACCTGGATCAGGTGTATTTAGTCAGTTGGAAGCTGGAAGATACCATCTTAGATGATGGTGGAGTGGGGGAAAACAAATTGAACTGGTTGAGGCCAGCGAGCTTTGGATTTTCCAGTTGTAGAAATAGAAAGGTAGAATAAAGTACAAGCACCTGAAAACTGTGCATAAATATTAATATTAACTGGATTTGGTTGCTCCAGGTTAGTCCAAGTTTAATTATGACTAAGGAATATACTCCAAAGGAATATACTTTATGATATGCATCTGTGTGTGCTGATACAGACATAAACGTTAAGTGATAAAGACGGAGAGAGTAGGCTGAGGACAAAGCAGGTGAATGAGGAGAGATGAACAGTATGTTTTCTGACAGCACCTCAGTGTAGTTGTGTTTTATGGCGCCGCTTGGTTCAGCAGATGTAGGTCAGTCAGCGGGTGTTTCCTTATTGGGCCCAGAACTCTCGGCTGTCTGCTTACTGTCTCAGCAGTGCAGACAGCCTGTGATGTATTTTTAATCAGGTTCTACCCATAACCCAGTTCTGCTTCAGTTTTACCCGGCCTTAGTCTGGGTCTTAAATTAGTGCCCTGTCAGCAAGTGTGACTGATTGTTCTGATGTGCGCGAATTTGACTTAACTGTGTCATCCTCTATAGGTGCAGTTCAGATTCACTGTAGATACAGAGGGTGGTGTTTTTGTTTCTGCAGATCTGCTGATGTGCATATACACATTCTCCTGACTGTGTGTTTAGCCTGTTTGCCCACATGCTGGGTGCGTGTGGGCGTACTCCGACATCCAGTTCCCTCAAAGGCATGCATGATCAAGGCCACCCCATAATGAAGCTATACAGGTCTGCAGGCCACCTCTTTCTGCCTTTCTCCGTCGCACTCTTTACAACTCCTGCCTCAGTTAGTTGGAGCAGCATGTGAGTTGGCTTTGTGCTGCAGACTGTAATGGTTGCTGTAGCCTAGGATGGAGGGTGGTTTTGCTTGCAAGATGTCCTGGAGTGAAAGATGCTGAGTGGTCGGCCATGTTCGATATGATCCAAACACCGCAGCCACATACCCGGCTAGGCTGAAAGAAAGTGGGGAAGAGGGTTGGGTGGCTGGAGAGGACTTTGGAGAGACGGGATAAAAGAACAGATCAGAAGAAAATTGCTTCAAAGACAGAGAGGAATGTCAGTCGATAGGCATCAAAGATAGTAATAAAAATTAAGGAAGAAAGGCCTAAGAAGAAAAAGATGGTAAAATGTAAAGATGGAAAGAAATGAAAAAGAGGGCTGGGAGGACAGTGATAAATGACAATGAACACCTCTCAAGCTGTGTCTCTTTATTGCTCTCGCTGTGTTGTCGATCTTCCATGTGACAATGAATAAAAGAGGAGTCAGACTAACACACACCTTCATCACTGTCACACATTTTCGCTGCCTTTCTTCTCCTCCCTCTCTTGCTCCTTCTTCTCTTCTCCCTTTCTTTTTCCGTTATACCATTACACCTGTATGAGTGATGCAGAGAGTCATTGGGTCGCTGCCATTAACTGTGGCGTTGCTTGAACCCTGAAAGCAGCACTCAATTTATGAAAAGCCCATCAAGGTTGGCCAAAACGTTTATTCAATTTGTCTTGACTAGTCCAGTGCTGACACGGGCCTATCAGAATGTCAACTCAAAGTCTGTCGACAGGTCTGTGTGTGTATGTGTGTTTCTATGAGTAGAGATCCTAATAATATGCTAGTAGTGTATATGCAGCTCAGGATGCCGAGCACACGTTGCTAATGTTTCTCTGTCACCCCTCTTTGCACCGAGCAGAGATGACATCACTCTTCTCCTCTCTGGCCCCTCTCTTGTCGCCTGCAGAGAGGATGATACATCCTCCCTCCTTCCCTGCATCCCTCTCCCACACTTCTTCTCTCTCTCCTACAGTCACACGCTGTACACAGCCCTTGAGCAACCCTCCTCGCCATATTTTGGACTCTGTTTCCCTGAGCAGGGAGCTTGTATCGTAACAGGATTAATGTGCCTCTCTCTCATCCTGTCACACACTTGTTATCTCATGTCTGACAGGCTGGATTCACTGTATACACGCATCTTGAAGGGGAGACTGTCCCTGACGACAGGCTCTAGGGAGCTCATCTACAGCATCTTTGAAATAATGACAGAAATTGTGTCACTGTGTTGTTGTTTTTTTTCTTTTTCTTTTTGGAGATTTCCAGAAGGTGAAATATTGAAATGAAAGAAGCGTGGAGTGAAATGGCAGGTGACTCATGTTTCCATAGAGTTTAAGACCTGGCCCTGTCTAATTAGTGCCTCTTTTAATGTTGACTTTACATTTCACATTATCAAACTGCTGTATTAGAGGTTTTTCCACATCGTGAGTATTGCAGACATTAGTTAGGAAACTCTTCTACTAATCGTTCTTTTGTGCTGTAGCAGAGACCCAGGCTGCAGACTGTATTTGTGTTTGTGGGCTGCTTTCGCTGCGATAGTCCTCGTTCTGCACACTGTTAAAAAAGTGCTGAGTGCAGCAGTATAGCGCTCGCCTAAGGTGGAAACATATGGTCTCTCTGAGTGAAACCAGCACAGTAATGTAAAAACCATCCTGGTCCATGCTAATCTGCTTCCCAGCAGCTGAAATACATTGGATAAGGTGCGTACGACAGGCCTGGGTCACATGATATTTGCAAAATAACACTTTTGTTTTAAATTGATTGACATTTTATTTTTTACTACAAAAAGGATTTTGAAGTGACTTCTAAAAGCATTTTATAACATTTGTGAACACTAGAAAATATGTGATCCATGCCAAGCCAGTTTTCCATATTTATTGGACCCGGTGTGAGTTCTGAATACAAACTTTTGTCTTCGTAATGCTTCTGAAAATTAGCTCAAAGTTAATTAAATAATAATGCTGGTACCATAGAGTGACACACTTTTCCTGTTGTCAAGCGGTTCACGGGTGAAAAGGTTTTTACTCAACATTACATAAATGCAAGTTTCTGAGCCGTAAAAGGTGAAAAGTACATCTGAAGACCTCGTATAAATACATTCAGTATTATACAGCTTTTTTTTAATACTGCAGCTCTGTCTGGTTCCAGACTGAAGATGGTAAAATATTCATTAGTTGGGGAAGTTTAAACATTGCTCTGAGAGCAAGGGAATATGAATGTGGATACTCTTGCATCATTCAGCAATTTTACATTGAGACCTTCAGATACATACATGCACGTACAAACAGTCTTACAGCTGGTCCAGAAAGTCACAGAAAATCAATCAGTGAACTGGGAGCGGTCTCATACATTCATAGATGCATCACTGTTTATCACTAGGGACACTTATACGATTAGTTAAGAATGGAAAAGGCAATGGATAATGTTAATGCTTTGTGTTATGTTGTGATGTGTGAAGTCTGGGTGAATTTATTTCCTCCTGTTCTTTCACCTCTGCAGCAAGGCCTGCAAGCTGGTGTGGAGGTACCTCTCAGGACACGTGTATTCTACCAGTCATAAACTAAACATCCATTAAAGTGTCTTCTCTCCTCTGCTCAGGGCATATAAAACCATTGAGGATGATGACCTAAAGTTTCCCCTAATCTACGGTGAAGGGAAGAAGGTAAGAAGTGCTTTGCAACCTCTTGCTGACAGAGTTACTCCCACGGCCTTGTGGGCCGCGCCTGTAATCAAAGCTTGCAAGGCCACCATTAGTCAGGCCCTCCTCTTTTTGCACAAGGATTCACATCCTGCACCAGCGCAGACCTCAGCTCTAAGTTTGTGCTTTTTTTTCCCCTCCTTGTAGGTAAAATGTAGCACAAACATATCTAGGCATCAGAGGTGACATTCCTTTCTTAGCCACCTGTAAGATGATAAAAATATCATGAGAGTAAGATGAAAAGTGTCCAAAAAAGTGACATGTTATTAGAATACAGTGTTGCATTAAAAGTGACTTGCACAGGAATCTTGTCAGTGTTATGACACAATGCACAAAAGAAAAGGTTAAAAGCTCAGTCACTGTTCGTGACATTTTCCTTTTTCTCCGCGATGCAGTTCATGTGGTGGTGTGCAACATCTTGTCCTTGTTGCACTGAAAAGGTCAGAGGAGAAACATGAGAGATCTGAGTACGTTCTCACTGTGGCCTTCTCCAGTTTTCTATTTAACACAGACAGACAGTAGATTTATGTTTGAGTGATGACTGGAGCAGATGTCAGCCTGCAGTGCACTCTGCTTGCAACCAATTCAGGTTTACTCCTGCACAGTTGGCCGTGCCCACGTCGTGTCCTCTTCCTTTGAAGTGAGTTGCAAAGATGGATGGCTAGATAGAGTGAGGGGGCTTTGTGCAAGGGAGAGGAACGCTAGAGCACTTCAAAGCCCGGCACGCAGCCTGCTGGGCCCCAACGCTCCACAATTAATCCCAGGATGTTTCCCCTTCTCTGCCGGAGGAGCTTCGCCACCACTTTGAAACGCTTTCTCTTCTCTCCACCTCTTTGTCTCCTTCTCCCTTCCACTCTGTGCTGCATACTGATCCAAGCTCATTCCTACCAGGCCTCACTCTCAGTCTTACTCCTCTCTCCATCCTTTTCGCCATTCGTTCTCATACTGTACAGTAGATTCAATTAGCCCAGTTCCCCTAGCCCTGTGCCAGCAGCCATTTTTAGAGCCTGTGGTGGCAATCTGTGCGGACTATAGGAATCAAAAGCACTTTCAGACAGCTTACAAATGAATTTAACAGCAACCTGGGGCTTGGGGAATGATCATTAAGCACCCACAAAACTAAAAGATGCCAATGACATGTTTATTTTCCTAAATGCTAGTTATCCATCCTGATAAAGATTCCCTCTGGGAATAAACTGCATCCACACGAGATATGACATGCAGGTTACAGTTACTGGATGAATCCAACAGACTCACAGAAGGTTCATGTTATTCTAAAAACTCCATCCATAGAAGAGTATATACAGTATGCTCTTGGTCAAAAATAGATTGCTTCACACACGCGCACATGCCCGCACACAGTATATTTCAGAAACCTGCCTGACGAAGACTAGCAGTTCATTAGAGCAGTTATTTTCAGATATAACACCTACACGGTTGTCAGAATGTTTAAAAAACAACTTATTACTCCCTACAGATAAAACCAGTTTATTGAACTTTTTTTATTAGTAGTAGTCTTAGCCAACTTCAACTTAGTCTACTTGCCACAGTGTAATTGTGCGCACAGCTCTTCAGCTGCAGTCACTTACAGGCTCACCTCCAAATAAAATGGTTTAAATAATTATGTCTCTTGGCTCGTTTGACTGCTCATGTTTCTGGAATTTGTTGCAGTAATGAGGCAACGTTCCCAAATCTCAGAAATTACTTTTAGTTCAATCTTATCATAACCATATATGAGAAATGATCATTAAAGCTTGTGCTGAGTGTGAGCTTGTGTTGCATCTTTTGCAGGCTCGTGTATTGGCGACCATCGGGGTCACAAGAGGTCTTGGGGACCACAATCTCAAAGTGCATGATTCCAACATCTACATTAAGCCCTTCCTGTCCTGCTGCCCAGAGGTAGGCATGGCTGTTTTTTTAGATTTACATCATTTGAATTGAATTGACATTTGAGCTTGACAAAACTGGGGTTATAAAGGAAATGTAACTCAGTAGTACTGTGTTAACTTTGCTGTGAGTGTTTTAGGGTGGATCTTGTCCTTTAATTTTACCTCATGACCTGATAAAATGAGAGGACACAGGTAACAATATAACAGTCCACACTGTGAACTGCTTGGTCACATTAACATTTCCCTCTGGCCAATGCTCTCAAATCAATCCTTTCTGTTTCATTGTCTGCTGCACATGATTGCAATAGTCACAAAGCCCATTAACTCTCTTGATTTTTAATTCATTGCCCTCAGTTCAGTCAAAGTTCATCCTTGTTTTTGATGTGAGTTGTTTTTTCTCTGAGATGCTCATAGTTGCTGTTGTGCCAGATAGAGGGTAAACACATTATTTGTCTATATGAGACATAAACTTGAGCATTAGCGATCCCACTGGATGTTAAATGCAGGGAAAATTAGATATGTATGGCAGAGGTGAAATAGCATCCTGCAGGTTTTGTAAAAAAAAAAAAGAAGCTTTCTGCAAAGATATCAAGTTAGAAATTACTCAGTGCTCTCAGGAAAAAAAAGGCTAGAAAAAACCTGACCTTGACATCTGGAGTCATTAGTTCATAGTCATCATGAGATCAAATGTGGGCGTTGGGTCAGAAATCAAATGCTGCAGTCATGACCCCTCTTCCAGAGATATTTTGTTGCTGTTGCAATCTCTATTTTGAAATACCATTTAGGAACTGCCCTCCCTCTCATGGATTGATAGCCTCACTCCTTTTTTTTTTTTTTCCTTCTAGCGAAGGTTAACATACAAATCACAAGGTTTACCACAACAGAGGCTCATGATCCATGTGGAGGTCATTCTGATTACCTACCACTGCTTTCACAAGCACTGTTGTCATGCTGTGCTGCTTTCACAGGAGGCTCTGCAATAAGTTGGTGTGCCTGCTGTGAATAGGCAACTCCCCCATGGTAGCAAAGGAATTATTTGAACCATACTAAGGCAGGCTCACTTTGCAGAGACCAAGGCCAATGTGCATGATTTTCTGTGCTAATTCAAAGTATGCTTTCATTCAACTATAGTAATTTAAGAGGCTGTGTTTCACAAGAGTTGCCACAGTAACATCTCTCTGCTTTAGGATGTCTTTCAAAATTTGAGGCACTCAATAGCTTTTAAAAAGATAGCATCCATTATCTTAACCTCTTGTCTTCTCAAGAGTTGTGGGAGTGCTGGAGCCCACAACCTTTCACACCTATGGGAAATTTTGAGTGAACAGTTAACCTAACGGCATGTCTTTGGACGGTGGGAGGAAACCGGAGTATGCGGAGAGAACCCACACAGAAACGGAGAGAACATGCTACACACTTAAAATAAGAAACTTAATTTGCTCACTTGTTTCTTTTCTCCCTTTCATTGCCAGGTCAAAGTTTACCCTCTGGCGCAGTATGAGCATGGAGCTGATGACGTTCTGGTGCTGGGAACTGACGGTCTGTGGGACGTCCTCTCCAACCAGGAAGCAGCTGAAGCAGTCACCAGTTTCCTGGCAAACTGCGACCCCGACGACCAGCACAGGCACGTTCACTCATCAGACAGGGCTGAACTTGCCCTCAACCCTGTCTTATTTGGAGAGGATGGGCGTTCTTATCTTGTTATAATTATGCAAATTTCCAAACATTTAGATAAGTGGTTTCTCTGATGTCAAGGAAAAGCTTGTAAGACTATAATCAGGCTGCTGTAACGCTTCTTCAACTGTGAGCTTAGTCGCAAAGGTTTATCATAATGCCTTCAGGTTTACCCACCTGGCTGCAGGCAATTATACTTTGTAGAATATTGTAAATAAATATTGTCACATTTGACCATACACCTTAATCTTTTATTCCTTTCGTCAGGTACACAATGGCAGCTCAAGACCTTGTAATGAGAGCACGAGGAGTGCTGAAGGATCGAGGCTGGAGGATATCTAACGACAGATTAGGTTCTGGAGATGACATCTCTGTCTACATCATTCCCCTCATGTACGGCAACAAGCAGAATTAGCAAAAAAAAACTTGAAACCTGACCCTGCCATGACCTCCCGTCTTCATTTCAACAGTTTCTCTCATCCACACACTCTTTTTACAAGTGCTTTAGTGTGGACTTCCTCTTTCGCTGAGGGACTGGAGATATTTCTAGTCAGATATGTGATTTCTTTCCCAGCTGTATTCCCCTTGATCATCTGAGTTTGATCTCTTCTTTTTTGTCTGGGTGTTTTTTTTTTATATAGAAAAGAAACTATTGGAGAAACATTATCAGAAAAAGTCAGACTGCAAATTTTTCTTTCTCAAATGTCGGAATTCTTGAACATCATGAATCTTGTCATGGAGCAACGCAAAGGTTGAGCATGGACTTTCATGGATGATATGGTAATATGCATCTCAGGATTGCAGTTACTACCTTATGCACAATATTTATAAATGTGAATATAAGGATAAAACACACTCGATAAGTGTGTTAGGTTGAATACCTGTATAGTGTAAAAAAACAAACCTGACGTCTGATGTCCTGTATATATCAATTATACCTCCTCTGTTCCTTGTAGGGTTTTAATTTAGCCAGGTTCAGTCAGTTCTTAATCTGTTGTCAAAAAGAAAAGAAAACCTTCAAGTTTTCTTTCAACCATATGTAGACTGTTGCTCAGAATGCTGCAGTTGCTATTTCTGTTCATTTATACCACTTGCATTGCAAAACAATACTCACCATTAAGGAAAACTGCTTCCTTTTAAAATGAAGAAGTGAAGAATACACTAACAGGACCCTACTTACATCCTATCGTACTACTGAATCTTGGTCCAGCCTTTACAGTGATCGAATATTAAAGTATTTCTCTTACACTCTTTCACCTTCAGCCATCTACCTCATGTTTTACTTAATTGAATCTCTGTTAACATGTTGTCATTGTCCTCTTCAAGTGGCTTTTTGCTTGCTACATCAAGTGCATCATCAGCTGCTACCTGTGCTCCTGTGCCATTAGATAGTTATCCACTCATATTTGCTCTAGCATCTGCGTGATTTATTATTTTTTTTATATATTTTGCTTTAGAAAAGCACTGCAGCATAAAAATCCACAAAGATCTCTCCATGGTCATGTACTAACTCTTACCTTCTCTCATCAGTCGGATATATCGGCCCTATTAAGATTGACTCTTATGAATAGCGTGTGCCTCTGATAATAAGAATGGCTCTAGGTTCTAACATTTACAAAGAAGGTATAAATAATTCTATGATTGCAGATGATTATAAAACGTTCATCTCCACAGTCAGCGTTCATTTATCCAGTGGTTTCCAATATCTTAGTTTTTTTAGTTGTAGTTTACAGCATCTAATAGTACAAAAATATTGCATCTTAACTGCTGTACGAGTGGTGAAACATGGAACAGAGTAACCTAATTTAAATGTAAATATGTAAATAGCTTTTTGTCAGTGGACTCTTCTATCCTTTTATTGTAAGTGATGTACATCTTGCTGAAATAAAAAAAAACAACACATCAATTGTATTCTTTTGAAAACCTACCAACAGTGTAAAAATGGTTTAAATAAACACTTTCATGGCTAAATATTTTCCTAAAACTTGACCAAAGTCATCATCTGCCTGCACTGTGTTAAACTGCTACTTAGATGTGATTAAATGGTACATTTGGATATTTGACTATGAAACACAAAAAGAAATTTAGTATTAAATCTATGCCCGAATGAGGACAAACTCCCTTCCACTCCAGTAACTATATAGAATAAGACCATTACTAGCCTGACAGTCTGTGTCCCAAAGCAATATGTGGATGAAGGGTATCAGTTCACAGAATAGCCTGACAGGAGAGTTCATGGTGGAGGAGGCTGCGAAAGGCGTAATTCGACACTGAAGCTTCCACACCCTGAAGGGATGAAAGAAAGCTTAACCAAAGAAAGGAAAAAAAAAAAAAGTGCACGAGATGTTCGTCCCCATTTTAACTCGTCTTTCCCTTAAATGCATTAAGCGAGAGGCAGTGTGGAACAACGGGGAATCATTGTCTCACTTTCAAATGAAACTTGTGCAGTAGTTCAGTTCTACAGAAGTGATATGATACAAAATGCTTGGAGGACCAGAGAGAACAAAGGTGTAAATCAAATGCAGGATAACTTTCACAGTGCATGACATGACAGAGGCATTATGAGAAAAGATGCATTCCAGAGTCTCATGTGTTGCAAGCAGAAAAAGAAAACCTGACAGTTTTATGGTACTTGACAACTTTTCAGTACTCTTTGGTGCAGCATATTATAGAGATTATTTTACTTTGAAAGCCAGTATCAGTGGGTTTATTTTTGGGTGCAGCCGACATTACCAACAATTCTTCCCCAAATTTTAGACCAATTCGATGGTAAAAACTTTAATAATGAGACACACAGGATGGGAAGTAACAGAGCAGAGACCCATGGAAGTCTTAAAGGCCACCCATGTCTACAACTATAAATTATTGCTTTTATAATTTGCCGTTTTTTTCTATTAATGTTAACCTACCCACAGGTGGACATAATGATAAGCATAACGCACATACACACCTACTGCATGCCTTAACACGCAGTCAGAGAACACCAAGTGTTGTTGTGGGAGTCTCACACTCCTGGGTGCCCTGCAGGAGCTGGAGGGCCATCTGTTCCCCACAGGCCAGCACCGCATCCTCCTCTAGTCAGGCCAGCACTGATCTGGCACTCCACTCCTCCTCTCTACACGTGTGTGTGTGTGTGTGTGTGTGTGGTCCAGATTGGATGACGGCAATGATGACACAGTCACTCCTGTGGGTGGCTTGTTTTTCCAAGGTCACAGCACTCCCACCCCACCCGTGGACACAAAGAATCCGAAAGAGACTGCTGAGTGGGCTTGCAGCGAAACTCTTGTCCTGGAGAGGTGATGCACTTTCTCACTGCAGTGCAACATGGGATTCTTGAGGCCACAGCCAATGAAGTGAAAGGAGGGAAATTATACTGCTTCATATGCTGTTTATTTCTTCTTCAGTTTTCAAAAACAGACAAACATGAAAATGCCCATCCCAGTATCTTGGAGCCCACATTTTTTTTTGTCTGACCAACTCAACAATGTCAACATTTGTTTAGTTTAGACAAGGAAAAACAGGAAACAGTCATAACTAGTACAAGTTATCAAAAATGATTAACTGTTAATTAAAATTGCTACAGATTAATTTTTGTCCACTGATTCATCGACTAATTGTTTGAGCTCCACTGTAAAGAGTCCAAACATAATCACATGTACCATTATAGCTCAGGCAGTTTGTAAGTTTAGTAATTAACTTATCTAATTTGAAACTGATTAAGTGATTTTAGGATAAAAGCGAGAATCTGTTGTTTTTCTTGACCTTACATTATAGTGTATTAGACATTTTCTGGTGGTCATCTCTTTTTCCTGTTTTATATATCTAGGTATTGATCAATTTATTGGTAATAGGGTAGGGTATTAGGTGAGCACGGCACAAACATGAGGGTTGACTCCTGTCAGGACAAAGGTGTGGCTGCTTCACTAGTGCAGCTGTGATACTGATGCCAGTGGGCAGATTTTCCACAAGGGGCTATAATTTACTGCTTTAGGGCTTCAGCTGCCTGAAGCATGATTTATCCACAGCCTGGCTAAAATGAGAGCTTTGACACACAAGATGGATGAGGAGGACATGGGCTGCCTCTGTGCTGCTCACTGATCCATAGGCTGACTCTCTCTACAGTCAGGATGTGATAAATGAAGTAGAGCCTTTCCCTGTGGGCTGGAGACAAACACTTATTTGAATCTTTTTTAATGCAGATTTGTAGACTGTTCAACAGGCTTGGCTGTAAGTACAAGTCACATCTGTGTTTCATGGAATAAAGTTTGCACTGCATACAGTAGCTGTCAAAATGCACTTTATGCATATTTGTTGAATTGTTTGCTGCTTACAATGAATGAACGTCTTGTGCAGTCGAGAATTTTACCCACACAATGATCTCTGGTTTGTTTACTAGTCACCCTCTTCTGCAAAGGAAAAGAACTTCCCCTTTTCAGCCTACGTGCATCTCTACAATGAGTAGCTATAGTAGAATTTATTGTGTAATATCAGCGCAGATGCTAGTGGGAAGAACTGTAGTCCAGCATGAACATAACTCTGCCTAACACACCATTAAGTGTGAACTCATAAATATTTCATGGACGTCTCCTTGGAAGGTCAAAAGCAAGATTCAATCTTCAGCCAGACTCTGACTGAGTGGCATGCTCTCATCTGGGTTACGGGGGTCTGAATTTAAGACTACAACCCCCGAACAGCTTCATCGACCCAATGCTGCCTGGCCTCTGCAGCCAATCAAAGCTCATTACCGATTCCGTTCCCCACTCCCCATCAGAAGACCCCCCAACTGTCCATACATTAATATGATACAGAGCAGCCAGATGCTGCTGGGCAGCAGAGGAAGGATTTCAAAGGTCAACTCCCAACACATGACCCACATCAGCGTTTCACTCCCAGATCTCAGTGAGGACAACACTGATGAAAAGCCTGTAGGGGTTAGGTCATGTGGTGTGTCTGCCTGTGCACATCAAAGAGTTCAAATACTGAGGGTCACACCATCCAGATTTAGCATAATAATCAGATTATTAGGTGAACAGTACCAAGAGGGCTGCACAGATTTATATCTCCGGCTCTGCCCTGCATAGAAGAGGCGTTCAGGAACACAGAGAGCACGCGCTACCTGCTCCAGTGTCTGACGGTATGCAGCATTATCAGTAAAAAGAAGCATAAAGGCAGCCTGTATGTGTCTGAGCAGATGTATTGTAGGATACCTCTGTGGGCAGCAGGAGCCACGTCACTCCTCTCCTCATAGCAACAGTACTGTTGACCTACATGCTTTCTACACAGCCCACTCTGCCTGAGGTGCTGGAAAGATATACAAATTCATAAGGGATGTCGAACTCCTCTTGGATTTTAAAACGTGCACACCAAATCATTCAAACTTCAACATCATACATCACATTTCCGTCTCGCACATGCAAGTTTTCATTACCTATCCTGCAAAAAAAACTAAAGTATTACGGCACCTGTTAAAATAAAGCATGTTAATCAGTCTATATCTGACATTAGATCTCTGTGTAGAATTAAAACTGCATACAAAGTGCTTTTTTTTGCTCCACAATCATTCACTATTTTATTGGATAAAACATGGTACAGTTCTCAAATGGCTTCAGCTCAAACTGCAACAATGCAACTACAAGCTATTTCCCCCCCATTTAAAAGCAAAATAAATAAATAAAATAAAATAAAAAATACAGCTTTAAATATGACACGGTAGCTTTCTATAGCACTAGCAAGTGCGCATTACCTGGAAAAACCGTTTAACACCTTTGCAGCCACAGCTTTTTTTTTTTTCCTCGGTTTAAGTGCAGGCACCAGCACTAGCAAGGCAGTAGCTTGCGCAGTCATCTCCATAGCGGGCAGTGTCACAACCCAACCAACAGCACAAACTACTACCTCAGCCAGTACGTGGTCAAAATGCGAGAGAAACAAAAAAAAAAGAACTTAAAAAAAAAGACAAAAAAAAATACCGTAAAGCTTAATCAATGCATCGATTCTCGCGCGGCGACATTCCCGTGCAGCCGGAGATGTTCCGTCCTCTGTGCGCTTCGTTCCTCTTCTGTGTGCACACTTGAACTAGGAGGGATACCCCGCCCAGGCAGACATGCTCCCTCCGCCCTCCTCCTCCTTCCTCGTTTTCTTCTGCGAGGAGCACGACGCGGTCCCTTCCTCTCCTGTGACCTGCTGGATGCAACTAGGGCTCGGGGACCCGGAAGGGACAGTGAGAAGGAGCCGAGGGGTCCCTGCGGCATGTAGGCAGAGCTAAACCTCATTTACTACGTGAGGACTGGATCCCACCTAATGCAGAGCAGTAAAAACAGCTTGAAGGAACCCAGAGATGGTAACACCTGATCCTCCTCATCTTCACACTTGGATAAATTGAACACACGATGAAAAGAAAAATACTTTAATATTATTACACTATAAAACTGAGTAATGTAGTGGTGTGTCGAGTGTGTTCATAAAATAATGTACAGCAAATATTACTTACTATTACCTGTAAAGCAACCTTAAAATCAGAAATCAAATATGGGCCATATTCTAATGAATCTGCTGAATGTTCACAATTTAATTCATGAATTGTCTTTTCATACGATATTGGACAACCAAAATAATAGCTATAGAGAAAAATGCCCCACAGAGCAAGATAACATGATATAGGTAGGTCTTATTTTGTCTGATCAATATTTAGTTTGTTGACATATTCACATTTTAGAAGCTGAAATTTGCATTTATGTGTGTCTGATCCACCAATTAATGGTTGCAGCTCTATATTTAAAAAAAGGAAATGTCGCCGGTTTATAATAGGCAACTATTAATATAACCTGAGTGCGATAATGCTGCGAGAACCTGTTCATACAAATCTTTTTTCAACTTATCATGACTGATATCAATACTTCGTCTGTAAAGATCTTAACATGCACTGGGATTGAGCACATTCACAGCACAGACCTGATCGTCGAATCGTCCCATTTATTTTATACAGTCAAGTACATCCCTTCTCAGATGGCTGGCTAAAGATGACATGGAATGTTACAGTAAGATTTATTTTTCTTGCATAAAATCCTCACTGTTGAAAATGTTGCAAAAGTTTAAGTGTTTATTTTTAAGATCAATAAAGCCCCAGTTTTTTTTTTTTTTTTGTACACCATCAACACTATCACCACACACTGTACATCAATTTGGCCTCATCAGGAGAATAAAACAAACTAAACGCAGAGGCAACACTGCAACGTTTTAAATTCTCTGTAGTTAACACGAGAGTGTAACTAGTCTGTATGAGAATGGAGGGGGCAGAGGCATTATCAGCTCACATGAGAAGCATACAATGGTGCATATGAAGGTCGGGGTCTTTGATGTGATCCGGGCAGGCCTTGAATCTCTGTTCACCGTGGTTTGCTTCATGTTGCCATAAATGGGGCTCAAGTGAAGTTCATGTCCGTGCAATTGTGGAGCACGTGGGTTGAGAAGACACATTCAAGATTTCTTCGTTATAATAAACAAAGATCTGAGGCGGATCCTGGTCAGGACTCTCCATTCTGGACTCTGGAGACAGGTGGCTGCATAAAGTCTTTAAAGGGCCCCAGGGCCTCCTTTAGAGCTGAGCTCACTTCAGATGAGGTGCATGTAATGCACTCTACCAGCGTGGGGTACAGGGCGATCACCTGAGCCCATGTGTTGCCATCCACTGCAGTCAGTGAACAAAAGAATTGCAGAACAACAGGGAAAAAAAGAATCAGTGGGGAAAGGAGGGAGAGGAAAGAAGAGATTATGAATTGTGATAGAAAGCAATCAAAGAAATAATTTCCTTGATAAAATTCCCACAGGCATATGGAAATGAGTTTTGCTCTGAATAAAGGGCGATCTAATGTAAAAATGTAATTGACCTTGCTGGAAACAAACTACCCAAAGTGGAGATAAAACTGATTTGAAAAACAATCCCAACTGTACTCTGACACACATTTATCTGAAATGAATAGATTATATATATATATATATATATATTTTTTTTTTTTTTCCCCCACATCTACACAGTCCTTGACACAGTTTGATACTCACCATTTTCTGGCTGTGTCTTTTTGAGCGAATCCATCAAAGTGCTGATAGCTTTTAAAACAAATATAATCTCTGTCACTTGTTGCCTAGAAGAAAACCAAAGACCTCCATTAGCTACAGAAACATCCAGTACATAAAAACCAATCAATGTTGCAGTAGAAAGACAGAGAGTCAACAAGAAGTTTTGAGCTCAGATATTTTCTGCTGAATGCATCCAGATAGTAAGCAAATTATCACCATAATTATAATGATCATACAGGAACTACAGGAAGCATTTAAAAAGAAAAACAGAGAAAAAGAAAGAAAAACAGACAATATGCTGCACTGGAGATTAAATTAACTGTGTCAAAAGTCAAGGACTTTACTTCAGGATAGAAAAAGCACCTGTTCAATACCTTTTAGACGTATTTTGATTAAATAAAAAAATGAAAGCTCCACTTGTTCTTATGAAGTTGTCACATTTATATTTTCTTTCAGTAATATTGGTCTTTGACTTAATCTTTTTTACATGCTCCACCAGTGCAATCCTTGGCTGTCATTTTTTATATTCACATATACTGAAGAGATTCTAGTGTTAAAAATATTGATTTTCTGCATTTAAACCACTTTTCCTTTGCTGGTCATGTGATTATTCTCAAGAGGTGGGGTACAGGTCACCAATCCATCGCAGGGCTGACACACACAGAGACAAACAACCATGCACACTCACATTCACACCTACGGACAATTTAGTGTCACCAATTAACTTGACATGCGTGTCTTTGGATGGTGGGAGGAAGCCAGAGTACCTGGAGAGAACCCACGCAGACACACGGAGAACATTCAAACTCCGCCCAGAACAGTACCCGGCTGACGTTATACTCATTCCTAAAATATAGTGTCACTGTGTGAAAACTGGCTAAGTGTGGTTGGTGATTTCTATGTTGATTACAAAAAGAGAAACAGAACAATGGTGGATGCATCGGTGGAGCTGTGGTGGTCTTGGTTTTGCATTGTTTATGTCTCATCGTTAAATTATGGTGCTGAAAATCAGAATTAGGAGCCGAATTCAAAAACATAAAAATCAGGTCCTAGAAAGTTGATTCTGTTCATCTGGACAAAGTTTTTCAGTGAAGCGTTTCAAAAACTTTGTCCAGATGAACAGAATCAACTTTCCCTACTTGGATTATTGAGCGCGCATTGAGACATAAAAATCATGGTTTTGCAGGTGGCACCATGTTGTAATGTATTCAGAGGGGTATAGCACGGCATACCTGGGCAGAGGGCAGCGTCCGCTCAACCTCTCATCCTCTACGTAGCGCCGGAGAACATCTTGGGACCTCTTGAGGAGCACAGAGAGTGCCATACGAGAGATGTAGCCCTCCTGCGGGGTGGACACCTTGTTGCTGAAGGAAAACTGCAGCAGTGTCTCAAA
This sequence comes from Ctenopoma kingsleyae, assembly GCA_032353495.1. Taxonomy (NCBI): domain Eukaryota; kingdom Metazoa; phylum Chordata; class Actinopteri; order Anabantiformes; family Anabantidae; genus Ctenopoma; species Ctenopoma kingsleyae. Next base: position 19,046,879 of record JAUBNQ010000025.1, on the reverse strand, counting down.
GCACACCTTAGAAAACTCCTCCCTCATTCGCACATCAATCTCTGCCTCTGTCGAAAGACAATCATTTACATTTTAGACATTTAGCTGATGCTATGCTGCAGAGTGATTTACAATGAGTAGGCATGAAGGCATATACTGACTTGCTCAACACATTTAGAGCTTGACAACAGCCGTTATTGGCGATGAGCCTCAGAGAGGACTTTTGCAACAAACCAAGGACTTAATGGTTACAAACAACCAGCACTTAGCCGACCTGCTGTAATATCAATGTCAGAAATAAAGCTAAACAGCAAACAGCAAAGCTAAACAGCACAGCTGAAATTAATTTATCTAAATCATCTTACCTGTGAATGAGGGAGACTGTGAGTGAATGGAACCTTTATTGAGCATAGCCATGATCTTGCCAACAAACTCTTTGGGGATAAAATTGGCAAACGGTAAAATCTCTGTGCTGATCAGTTGGACCACCTAAAATAAAGAGCACAAAATGATGTGGGCAAACTCACCGTGGCATGAAACACTAGATGATATGCACAAGTATTTACCTCAACATCAATGGCTTCATTCTTCTGAAATTCTTGGATGGACAGATTATCTGGAGGCGTGCTATAAAAGGACACCAATCAGAAAAACGGGTTTGCAACTCAAAACATTCAGAATATGTATTTATAGACATGGCTGGCTGAATGAGAAGACTTTCTAAATCTGTACCTTTTGGTAAAAAGAAAGTCTTCAAAGGCATTCGCCAGCTCTGGCCACATGGTGTCAAACTTCCCAGATGAGGCATGCTGGCGTGCTACTGGCAATCCAATGGACAACACTTTGAGCAGGGAGGAAACAGCAAGCTTCCAGGTGCTCTCTGATGGACAGGCATACTTCAAACCCAAGGGCATTCTTAATGTCTTGCAGGGGAAGGGAAAAAATAAAGAGAGAGTGACAACAACAGATCATGAGAATGAAACAAAGAGCCGAAGACTTCAAGGTAAAAATCTATAGAACTAACTGGAGTGCCCTGAAAGCTTTTCACCTTCTCTTTCATAGTCGAGAGTTTTGAATTCATAGTGTTAACTTCAACGCAGTATTTAAAGACAATTTTTTTTTGACCTGGCAGTGATTCACATTTCATTCTATAATAGACCATCTTTTTGACCAAGTCCTTCTTTCAGAGAACAGATGTGTTCCCCAGGGTTGAGATTTTACAAGTATCAGCTTTTTGTTTTGGAGACAAAAAACAGGTGGGGGTGAGATTTGGATCTGTCCATGGGGAGCCTTGTTAATAGTTCCGTGGCAAACTAAGTCTCTTCAGTTTAAGGTTTCCTATAAACACACTTAGGAAAAAGATTAAGTTAAACGCAGGTGTCAGAAAATAAATTGAAGAACCAGGGTCAGCTTTAAGATGTTCAATATTTTGATGACTTACACAAAAGGTTTGGTTTTTGACATGACTATAGAGAGAATACTAGATGAGTCATCTCATTTCTACAGTGCTGATTTAGTATGTATAGTTTATGTGTCTTGGGGGCAGCACAACAAGTTAAACACTATGTTGACATATTATCGGCTTATAAAGTTGATATGGCAAACATTTTAGCAGAGTTTCCTATTATAGCTTCAGCAGACACGGAACAACAGTAGCATTTTATTTGAAGTCATGAATATAAGTCCAATATTTGCCTGCCTTTTTGCTCTGATTTACTCTCACCAAACCCTAAATGCTCCACTATATTTATCAACTGCTGTAAATGCCAGTTTATATCTCTGCTGTTAGGTGGACGATAGGTCACGTACAATGTGTGTACAAAGCGTTTTTTTTTACTGAAAATAAAAAACAATACCTGGCACTGCCTGTAGCCTAATGTTACACAGTACTCTCCAACAGACAATGCACACGTGGTCCAACCTTTCTAAGTTGTTTCGTATTGGTAATTTGTTTTATATGTGAGATTTTGTTTATCCAACCAGTTTTGGTTGATTTTACATTTTTTGTGTCACAATTACATTATTGAAAAACTACATTAACATAAACCGTCCTGGTGAAAATACCTTGATGATGTTCTGCAGAACTTTCTCATTGATGACAGCCTTGTGGCATGCTGTTTTATGGTACAGGTCCACCACCACCTCTAAGGAGCGCTCAGCAAAGGGCACATAGTTTAAGGCAACCCATTCCGCCTGGGGGAGAGGGGGAATAGAAAATGTAAGAGAAAAAAATAGGAGTAGACATTAGTCAAACAAATCTGAAACCCTACTTTTGGCAGAGCCACACAAACTGCTGTTTTTAAAGACACACTCTGTAGAAATACATAAGTAAAATAAAAATTAATCACAGTCACAGTTAGTCTGCTTTAAGTTTTATTAGGCTCATATACAGCTGAAATATTATAGCCAAATTATTGGATGCTACAAAGTGTGTCTCTAAGAAAAAAAAAACAAAAACAGAAGCACACGTGTGCATATGAACATCACCAAAAAACACGAAACCAACTGAAACTGAACGGCACAGGGACTGTGCACACAGAGGCGTAACCACCAGTTAGTGGCAGGCAAAGAGGGGGGTATGGAGTGAGTGAGGGACGCGGATGAGACGTGAGAGCCTACCATGCGGTGCGAGAGCTCAGCTACCGCAGAGGGTAGGTTGTCACCATTCAGCACAGCTTAGAACAACTATAGAAGGGGCTGAAGGAGATGATGGAACTCACCGGTGCAAACAGCTGGATCTAAAATGGTTATCCAGTGAGTAGTCCCAAGAAACAGAATAAGAGAAGATCGCAATTAAACTGGTGTTTCAAAGGTGTATCGAATTTGTAATGGCATATTGGTTAAATGAGATTTAATAATCAGGACTGATTTGGGGAATCCCGGCATCAAGAACATTAGAGGAGACAACACTGGATAAATGCCAAAATGGCAATAAATTCTATTCATATTATCTGTTAGTTTGGGTAGGTCTTTTGTTTGAGCCTCTCATTTAAACATATTCAGATCACAAAAATGTCCAGGATAAGGCCTGAGACTGGAGCGCAGATGCAGAAGTAAGAGAATAACATTCAGAATATGAGTAGTGCTAACATTTCATAGCATACATGTAGCCCGCCAGAGTTAGATAAAGGCAACTGTCAGCATTCTCCTGAAAGCTTATAGCACTTGCTGCATTTTATAATTTCAAGGCAAGCTACTTCAAAATTTATAGAACCACAAGGAGAATGACGCTCCTATCAGAACAATGATGTGGAAAGTCTCCTCTGTTCTTGAGAGAGGAGAGGATCTGAGAATCGTATGGGGTTTGCTACATGAAGTGATCCTGCACAATACATCAGTTTTTTTAAATGAATTTGAACTGAAAACATTTCTCTGGCAAGATGCCAGCATAATGAAAAGTGAAGGCAAAAATATGAGGAAGATATGGCTTGGGGCTAATAACAGAGGTCCAGAACAACCTGTCAATTGCTATGGGGGTCACAGTGGAAGTCTCAATTGGAAGAGGGTGGGGGGTATTTATGAACATCAAAAAACAGGGAGGACCTTAGTGAAAATGGCTCAACAGAGAATGTACACCACAAACAGCACAGTACACCATCCAACTAATAAAACAAATTGCAAATGAAAAGCAAGCAGCTAAATGGTGCCACGACTTCCTACCTGGTTGTATTTGGCATTGGCCACGTGTTTGGTTTCCATTCTGCCGTACTGAGGAGGCTTGCAGGAGAACTCCACGAAGAGTAGCAGCTGTTCAAAGATGGCTGGGTACATGACCTGCAGGTTCTCTGGGCCCACACAGATGGCCTGCAGCAGGGAGGGAAGGGAGGAACAAACACTGCTGACATCCACCATGGGACTGCATATTGCATAATTTAGCAGACTGACACATTGTTTCCTAGGCTGAGCTGACACAAAGTAGGAAGAAACAACTTTTGGTTGATAGGACGAGTAAAGGTCTGCATTTCTCAAACACATGATATTCTTGGTAGAGAGAACTGGAGCTGCTGCTTCAAATCAAGGCATCAATTTAAGGTCAGAGGAAAGGTTTTGCTGCGATTATGCTGTGTGCATCAATCAAACAGAAAACAGAAATAAAATGTAGTTTGGAAATGGTGGATTCAAGCCAAAATGAGTTAGCACAGAACATTAAAGCAAAACATTTCGTGTGAGGATTTTCTGCATTTTTTAGTTTCATATTACTTGATAAACAATTGTGACACTTAAACAAAACAACGAATGTCGTCTTGAATGTGTCTTAGACTCGAGTCCACTGTGGAAACTAATTTGGCTCCAATCGTGTTGCTGTTCTGCATGAAGAATAATACATGCTATATGTTAAATTACTCTTTGGCACTAATATTTTATATATTTACAGTAAATATATTCTGCTCACCTTCTGCAAAACATCCAGAGCTGTGAGCACAGCTTCCTGCAGGCTGGTTAGCACAGCCTCAGTGTAGGAGGGGAGGATGAATGGCGAGGCATCACTGCTGATAGGCACAGACACGGCCCCGTGGAGGATGACCCCCAGCTTCTTCAGATCCTCCATACTGAAGTTGGCCTTAATGTGCTGGTAGAGTGCTGGGAAAATCTGGATCAACGCTGTAAGGAAGGGCTGGCTGGGGATAAAAGAAAGCTTCTCTGTTGGGCCACTAGGCGGCTTCGTACTTTCCGTTCCTGTCCGATACCACGTGTTCCACGCTGACCACCACAATGCAGAGTCCTCCAAGGCTGAATCCTCCCCTGGGGGAGGGGCCTGTAGCTCAGCGCCGTTGTAACGTGTCAGCCGTTCGACTAGCGAATCTGAACGCACTAGGGGTCTGCCAGGACCAGATGCTGAGAGGGGGTCAATGAGCACTGGGGGGACACCTATAGCTACAAGTGCGTCACTAGCTTTGTCTGAGTCTTTAACAGGAGTAACGATCTGTAGGATCTCTTGAAAGCTCTTGAGGGCAGCCAGGGAAACCTCGTTGTTTTTGCTGAGAGCAGCTGACTGAATGTGGTTCAGGAGCACCTCCCAGGCCTCAAAGAAATCACCTGCAAATACACAGAATAATGATGGAATACTGTGAAACGGCCAATTAGCAGAGTTGTTGTCAGCTGTAAATGAAGCAGGACAAGTAGAACTTGGATATGTGAGGTTTCAAACCAACATGAGGCAACTAACGAAAACTAGTCACATTCTAATCACCGGAAATGCAGGTTCATCAGTAATTATTACATTTTATTATCATTATATATCCATACACTGACATTATATTGCCAGCATTTTTATCTCAGTTATGTGTAGAAAGGGCAACCTTCCTATGTAGCACTGTTGAAATGTGTTGGCTATTATGACTCACCTCGGCACTTGCTAAAATGCCAGTCAGAAGGATGAGAGCTGTTAACGAGGAGCTCATGTTTTATCATTCATATCTCCCTGGAATATTAATCCTGTCCATGTGGGGCTTAAAATTAATTAATTGGTGGTAATATTCCAGTAAACAAGGCCATTTTTAGACTTTCATTTGGCACAGACTTGTGAATATATTCCAACATGCAAATTCAATTTCTACACTGTTGGGGCGGCTGCTGTAAACTCCACCGTTATGTACTACAGCATCCGATACTGTTGTTTTATGTCAGAGTAGATTATGTGTGCCTCACCTAACTCCTGGAGGAGATACCGCCTTGTGTTGAAAATGCGTGCCACTCCTGCAAGTGTTAGCACCCATGTCTCTGCCCACTGTTTTTCAGCTGTGTCACGTGAGTGGTGGATGAGGATGTTTCCACCACCGGATTCAATCTTCTCCTTGTCTGCTGTGGTGGACGACGTCCTCACACAGTCAAGCAGGTGGAACAGTACCTAGTTGTGGCAACGAGATAGTTTAATCAGCAACAATTTCTTAAATACAATATAATACAAAAAAATATGTTTTACAGACTAAGACATATCATGCATTTAGCAAGGCCTGTTTTCCTGAATGCAGTCTCCTCCTCTATCAAATGAGAATGACAAATTCTTGTATGCTACCTTCCAGATCACAATATGCCATGTTGGCTGCTGCAGCAAGGTCCCGTGGGCAGCGATGGTGGAGAACAATGTCTGCCCAGCGCTTTTACGCACAGCAGGCCGTGGGTCGACACACAGCTCACCCAGCTTGGCATACAGGCAGAGCCACAGGCAATCAAACGGAGGGGCAGGGTGAAACGGCCTGTTCAGGGTCTCCCCTTTCTCTTGGGCCTGCTTCTGCAGAGCTTCCTCCTCTCTTTCCAACTCATGTGTAATGGCTTCGCCTCTTTGGAAAAAATAGTCTGAAATGTTCCACTGTGGATGATGAAAAGGGAAGTGGGAGAAGAGGGTGGGGACATACATTGGAGAGGACAGTTGGTAAAATGCTTCTGGTGGTTTTGGTATACTATTACCATAAAGTAATCTCAGTGCAACACCCCAGGATAAATAATCCTGCAAACCACAGATCAATAGCAGGTTTTGCATGTTCGAAATAGTATACAGTATAAAAGTATGAAATGTCAGTGCAGTGGCTAAGTGCTATTAAATTAGATAACTAATGCAAAACAAGGAATTATCCATCCATTACCCTAACCGCTTGTCCTCTTAAGGGTCGCGGGGGTGACAGAGCCTATCCCAGCAGGTCACCAGTCTATGACAGGGCGTCCACAGTACTATGTTAAAAATAAAGACAACAGTGTAAGACATCTGTTATCTCACCAGTAGGCCGATGGAGGTGAGGCTGATGTTGAGCTCCTGATTCTGGAGGCCAAAGCTGCCAGCTACATCCACTACAATCTGGAGGCACGTGCAAGGCATTGTGGGCAGAAAGTCTGTCACCACCAACTGCAGGCACTGGAAGGCTGTTCGGATCAATGACTCGCTGAAGAAAACACGACACATATTACACTTTGACAAAGTTTAAGTTCTTGAATTAGTTGCAGTGTAACTGTGGTTACAACTGAAATAAAACATTTGCATTTAACATAACACACTTACCCCTGATCGTTGCGGATGGCTCCTATGACACCCAATACAAGAGGCCACCCAGGCCCCAGGCTGTCCCCCTGGCTCTGTAGGATCTGCAGGACACTCTCCAGCTGCTTCTGGCGGATGTCTGCGTGAAGTACGTTGGACAACTCCTTCAAGGGGTTTAACAACAGAAGCTGCAGCCGCTTAAGGGATTAGAAGAGGGAGTTAGTAACTGTTTATTTAACTGTCAACCACTGGCAAAGAAATTATTTTTTGGTGCAAATTATGATATTACAACACTCCATGAATATACATATTTAGTATACATTCAATTTGTGCTATTTAAACAGCTACTTTAAACACCTATTTCACTTGTACTATTTTATATTTATTTATACTGTTCTATTAACCTCCACACAGTTGACATGTCCCCTTTTAGATAAGCTCTGTGCCGTTCTCTTATCTGTCTCAATAAGGTGAAAGTCACAGACTGTGAGTGACGAGAGACAGTTACTGTGACATTTCTGTTTTATTTTAAACATTTGGCAGAGACCCTTATCTGTCGTGACTTACACTGTGACAGTGGAGCTCTCAAATGTCAGCATTACAAACAAACAGTATTAAGGAGTGAAACCCAGAGAACGCAAACAAAACATATCTATCTGAAACGATGTTTCAGCCTCTACAATGTTTATATGATAAAGACTAAGAGCCAATACTGCTAATGATTTTTTTTTTTTGCTCAGTTTGTGCTCCAGAATGTGTTTTGCGTTTCTTATAGCAGATTTTTGTGGGGGGGGGTTTTGTCACACACCCCTCTTACATACTTGATTTTGGGCTAGCGGAGGATCGTGTTTGTAGGCCAGACCGGCTTTAATGAGTGCTGTCAGTGCCTCAGCCCCCCACTCTCTCATCCTGGAGTTTGGGTGCTGGCAAACCTGCAAGACATATCACATATACACACAATTGCAGACACCTGCAAGCGATGACAGATCCGATGCAGAGGCTGTTCAGAACAGTGTTTCCCAGCAGTGGTCAAAGTGGGTGGGTGTGAAACAAGTGGGTGAAATAAACCACAGACTGTGTGATAGAGACTGGGATCCCCTGTGATAACAGGATATGCTGTGACAGTGTAATCATACAAGCTAGTATAAATACACATGGAGAGGCCAGGCTCAGCATAGAAAAGTATATTAATGCAATTGAAAATGTGTGTTTTTCATGAAGAATCCAAGTAAAAATAGATTTTTTAGCTTAAATGCATCATCTTTGGTCTATGTGGAAGTTTGTCAAACTCAATTTTTGTTGTTTGTTGACTTTGTAATTAATAAATTATAAAATCATTGCTGTAAAGGGAGGAAACTGTCATAAAGACAAACCGCTCTTCTTCCAGAACCCAGATGATCCATGTGTATCTATTTAATAATTTGGTTTCCAAAGGCTTGCACGATGATCAATGCCTCAGATTTTAATCTCTATATCATATTACACATTTGTAAATAAAAGGCATAATACATGTAGTGTCACTTCTATCTTTCCTATGAAATATAAAAGCACTTTTGAACAAGCCTGCAAAGAACGATAGGCAGCATGTAGTATAAGCATAAAGTACGCTTTGCAGGTGCAGCCTTACATAGATTTAGTTTGGATCAAACATTGATAGCAGAGCAAATGCACATTTGGACACAATCTGACCCAGCGACCTCTAAACTCCAACATGTTGAAGCCAGACTTAGAGGGAGAGAGAACACATTTGAGTAATCAAAAAGATGAGAAAGCCAATGTCTATGAAAGAGGAAATCAGAACTTACCTTCTGCAACACAGACAGGGGTGCAAAAAAGAAGGGAGATAGACAAAGAGAATGTGAAGAAAACCTCCACACACACTTTTACACACATACAACAACTACAGCTACTGAGAGTGTAGTAAAAGCGTACAACTGTCAGTAACTAGTGCATGTACCAGGGCTCTAAAAACTGAAAATTAAGTTAAGTTCATCACTATGATTTTAATCAATAAGTCTGAATACTATTTAAAAACATTCAGCCTTGCTATAGCCTCTTCAACAACTTCTCTCCTTCATGACTGAATGACTAAACTGAAGCCTGGTCTCTGCATTCCTGCTTGCAGCTGTAATTTCAGCTTTACTTAAGGGGCTCAATGGAAAAAAGTGTCATTATTAGAGCTTCGAGGGTAAAGAAACCAAAAGTGACATTACGCTGACATTGTTAGAACCTCTTTGAACTAATTATTTATAATTTATAATATAAGATTTCAAACTTTCAAAGAGGTCTTCAAAGACATCATCAGCATTGGAAAGAGCAACAACTACTTTTACAGCTGAAAAAAACCAAACTCAAACAAATGTATCTCTAGCTTCACGTAAAGTCAAATTCCTTGTACATGCAGTTTACAGGGGAAAATAAAGTGATATTAGGTCTGCTCAAAAAGTAAACTGCAGTCATTAGTAGGTGTGTATTAATCATTAGTTGCAGCTGGATACGAAATAGTTCAAAAGAGAGCCACCTCAACCACCTACTACAGCAAAACTATGCTTTTACACTAAGAAATGATTAATAATAATCTAGTGATGCACTGCACTGTATTATTGTACTACTGTCACAGGTTATTTTTCTGTATTTACTTTTAATTATTTATTACTTTTATTAATACCTTTACTTAAGTAAAGGATGTGATTACTTCCTCCACCACTGGTGCTACACTCCTTTTTAAATAATTTAAGGGTATTTGTAGATAATACTAATGATACTATAATAATAATAATAATACTTAGATATCTATTTACTTGCGTATTTTCCACAATCCTCTATCCATAATACATACTGTGTATGCGTGTACATATTTGAACCTCAGCTACCGTTAATATAGTGTCTTCTTTTAATTTGTATTTCTTGATCTTATATTCTTGGTATAGTCTTTGTATTCTTTTGTTATCTGTCCCTGAGCTGTGGTAATGCACAAATTTCCCCGCTGTGGGATCAATAAAGTCTTATCTCTCTCTATCTCTCTCTAAAAACTGTGATTTTGTAAATGTATACTGACAATCTCATACCATGCCAACCCTACTCATTAGCAATTATATTACTGTATGAGCATGGCTGACATGATTCTACAACATTTGATTATTCTGAAATGTGCTGACAGTCGCACCCCGAGGGCTATAGCTCTAAGTAGATGTCACAGTACCTCAAGTAAGTGGCCAGTCAGAGGTCTCCACAGGATCTCTATACGATCCATGTTGACAAGGCCAGTCTCCAAAAGCTTGGCCACCGCGAACAGAGATGGCTCCTGAAACCAAGACAAGAAAATAGAAACTGTAAGTAAATACTGTATGCTATGCATTCTGACCTGATTCATCTTTCTCTGTGTAGTTGTTCTGTAAGTGTACAGGTTTAAAAACATGCTGTTTTGTATTCTGTGCAGGACTGTAGTGGAAGGAACTGCTACATTTATGAAAGTCTGTGACATTTTGAGTCTATACTTATCTTTACCTTGTTGTTACCATAAGCCATTTCCATGGCTTCCAGAGAGAGGGAACAGAGAGCATTGATCAGGTGATGCAGGGAAACATCATCCAGGTATCTAGAACAACACACACACACACACACAGACAATATCGCACATTATGTATGCACATATAGTACACTTCTATTCTTTGTAAGTGCACAATAGTTATTCTTCAGGTCAGTCTAATAAATATTTATGTTCAACAGTTCAACAACTCTTTTCCACCCTGGAGTATAAAGATTCAAGCTGAGATTTTATAATTTATTATGATTAAAACTCCTCTGCAAACAAGATTTACAGAATTTGTAGACACTATAATTTACTTCTAATGACCTCAAATGGCCTTTACCAGCAGCTATCCTTCTTAATAAACATCTACTGGATAATTTAAGAGCATATGCACATGTAATTAGAGTTTCTGTTGCGAGTGTACGTTTACACAGATGGAGTGATGCTTACTGGGAGCTCTCAAATAGTCTGGACAGGATGTTGGAGATGACAGGCAGGTCTGTCATCACTGCTGTGGTAAGCACCTGTTTAGGTTAAAAACACAAACACAGTCATTAAGTTCAATGCCGACAGTGACTTGAGAAAAACGCACACACAATTTATGCTCAACACACAGCTGCTAAAAAAAACTCACTGTACTGGGTCCCTCCACGGCACGTCCAGGCTTCAGGGCACCACCTACCCCTGGCTTCAGTCCCAGTATCCACACTAAGTGCTAGGAGAAAAAGGTGAGAAGCTTATCAACATTTACATCAACAGTAGAACAGTAAATAATCTGACTGACATACTGATAGATAATGCAAATTATCCAAAGTTAAAAGAGATGTAAATTAGTTACGAATGATTAAACTAAAACTCTAAGTAAGCTCTCGTCTGTTCTAAGTTTTACAAACAGCTTACATAAGGTTTTGGTTTGTAAAAATGTGCTCGGCGGGCAGCACATGTATACATTTATGAATGTGAAATACCATTTTGCCTTGTGTAATCAGATAAAGATATGTGCATTTCTATGAGTTGTTACATATAAATATGTGGTAGCAGATAGTAGTAGTACCTGCAATGTGGCCAATACTAACTGCCAAGAGGTGCC
>JAUBNQ010000025.1:18941040-19000514 GCA_032353495.1 Ctenopoma kingsleyae | reverse complement strand
GTTAAAGGGAGTTTTTCCTCTCCACTGTTGCCTAGTGCTTGCTCAAGTGGGACTGTTGGGCTTTTTACAATATTCTGTATATATTTATATAATGTGTAAGATCTTAACCCTTACACTGTAAAGTGCCTTGAGATGACTTATGTTGTGATTTGGCACTATATAAATAAAGTTGAATTGAATGTAGAAACCTTGAAGGCCATAGGAAGTTCAATAATGTAGAGATCCACATAGTCTAATTTCAAGGCTTTCAGTGTCATCTCCAAGGCTGGTCTCACCAACTCCGGTGGATGGAAGGTATTCCAGAGCTGAGAAAGATACGTCAGAACTAGTTAGAAAATACAGTACTGTGAAAAAGTTATCACAAATGCTTGATTGCATTTGTTGCTGCTATAGTTGGCACAACAAGTTATTAGGTTTAGGAGGTAATTACTTTTTCACAGAGGGTTAGGCAGGTTTGGACAGCCTTTTTCCCTTAATAAATATGTATGCCAGATCTTTTTACCTTTCCACAGTAAAAGATGTCCTCTCTTTTTACAGTTCCATCAGCAATCTTTTCTCTAATGGCTTGGCCCACTTCATGCTCATTGAAATACACCAGTGCCCCATCAAAGTGCCTGTAACCCACTTCTATGGCCAGCTTGACACACTCAAGTGCTGTACCTTTGGTTGTCTATAGGAAAAACAATAAAAATTTGAACATTATTTGACCTGGATTTGAGACATTTACAACACTTAGATATGTATATCTAATCACTGCAAGCAATAAACCCTCACACTCACTACATTATAGTGACTCCTCTTGGTTAAACAGATTTTAGCAAAACACACTAAACACAGGTACAATAGCCTCACCGTTCGTGGGTCTCCATAGGTGCCCAATCCCAGCAGTGGAATACGGTTGCCGTCGCTGAGCAGGATACTGTGGCTCTCTGCAGTCAGATTCATGTCTGTGAAAACTGAACTGTATTCTACGCAGGTTAATAGATAATGTAGTGCATGACCATGAAGTTTGAACCCTTTATCTTCCATGCATCTATGTTTGTGACTTTCTACTGAGAGCATGTGCACACAGAGTTAAATCCAAAAAAGTGGGACTGAATAAGTCAGTGTTTTTTAATAATATGTGATGTGACATTATGATTTAAAAAAAAAAAACAAATTCATTTATTTTTTGGTTTAAGTTATCATTATTTTTTAAGAAAATAACTAGTGGCCCTTACAGGATGGAAAAATATTAAATTAATTATAGTCTGAGCATATGTACGTTTTAGTATTGACATTATGTAGGTCCCAATGATCATATAACTCTACACGCAAATGTTAGTGGAGGTGCCAAATGAGATGTGTAAATGTGTAAAATGTAATGTAACGCGTTACTGCCCGACCTGTTCGCTACAAAACGTAGTAACGTGGTAACTTTCAGAGTAAAGAACACGAGCCTTCGGTTTCTGGACTTCCTCCTCCTTCCGTGTCTCTCCCTATCAGAACACGCGCTGTCTTGACCCCACCCCACTCGTGCCGCAACGAGCGCGTGCGGTGCAATTTGAGCATCGTCTGCGGCACCCTCACGTGGTGGTGTTGCACTGTTACCTTTCACGCGACAGGTCCGTCGCTCCACACGACGCGTTTTTCGTTTCATCACGTGAAGAATTATTAATATTTTACAACGTCGTCGCATTAACAAAAAAAAAAAAAAAAGAAAAGAAAAAGAGGTTGAAGGTGTGAGAAGACACTCCCTCCGCGAAGGGGAAGGAGGAAAATGACTGTTGTGCGTGCACGGTCTGCTCACCTGTGTGGGTTCATTTTGTAAACGCTCAGAGATGGATGCACACACAAACGAACAGGAGACGGGGGATGCTGCCGTCATCGTCGTTGAGAACGAGGCTGAGAGCCTGCCGGTGCGAGAAGAAAAGTCCGGTGCGAGCGGCCGAAATTACCTGGACACTTGCCCCGCTTGCCATCTGAACTTCCACAGTCGAGAGCCCAAACTTCTGCCGTGTCTGCACTCGTTTTGCAAGAAATGTCTGCCTTCACCCTCCAGGAATTTGGCCATGGCAGAAGTGTCAAACTCCCAGGTTGACGGCGCGACCAAACCACGTGAGCTACGTTGTTTACAAACACGCGGATCGATTAAAGAGCACCACCTTTAGCGGATGCATGAAAGTCAAATTCATTCTGACTCCTATATTTATCTGGTATCATGTCAGTTAAATGTACCAATTAAAATCACATCCAGTTTCAAATACCTGGACCAACATGGTTACTCCTGTTTGATTCCAGTGAATGTGATTCGGTGTCCGGTGTGCAGGCAGGAGTGTATGGAGGTAGATGTGATGGAAAACGTCTTCGTGAAGGACTCAGCTGAGGCTCCCAGCAGCACAGTGGAGAGGACAGTCCAGGTTAGTGGCACAGTAAATCACCATGAGGGCAGCCTTGTTAATAGTATTTAGGATAGGACTGTAATATTTGTACATGATGTGCAAAGTCAATCTGTGCCCTTAGGGTTTTAACTGGGTGAATCTGAACAGCAGATGTAGCACTTGTGCCACCCCTGTGCATGTTTTAAACACTTCATATATAGGTATTTAATTTAAAAAAAAAAAATTTGATTTCATTTTTCCATTTAAGAGCTAATCAGTCAAGAGGTAATCAGTCAAGAGGTACACACTGTGAATACCCAGAATCTCAAACATATTCCATGCTTCTAATTTTACCAACCTACCTAACATGAGCCAGTTGATGCTTGCTTCACCTCTCTATAGCTCTGTATGACCTGTGATGACAACACTGAAGCTACCGGCTTTTGTATGGACTGTGTTGAGTACCTCTGTGCCACCTGTGTGGATGCCCACCAGAGAGTGAAATTTACCAAAGACCACACCATCAGAGAGAAGACACAAGTATCACAAGGTATTTGTTGTTTGAAACAAAACGTGAAGCTCAGTTGTCAAGAATGATGATGTCAAAACAGTTCCCTTGAGAATAACAGAAGCTTTAGAGCCACTGTATGATCCCACCAAGTGTCCAGGCAGTGGATGGAACAAATAATGCTGAGGTCCAAATGATGAGCTTTCTGTTGTTTTCCAGAGGCCCGTGACGTGTCAACTCAGAGGCCGATGTTCTGTGACATCCACAAACAAGAGCCGCTGAAACTGTTCTGTGAGACCTGCGATGTGCTAACCTGTCGTGACTGCCAGCTAGTCAAGCACAAGGATCACAAGTACTGTCACAATTTACAGTATACTATTATATCATATAAAGGTTCACACACCTGTGTACAGATTTTAGTTTTGTTTGACAGTATATGTTAGTATGTGATCAACAGAAATGTAAGTATACAGTGATTTTGCATAAAAAATCCATATATTGACCTGTTTTGATATCAGGTTACTAATTTCATATCATGTTGTCCATCTTTAATGTTTAATGTGCACTCTGTTATAGTGTCCTCAAGTAAGGCACAGAATTTCTGTTTCAGCAATAGTATTGTGTGTCCCGTCATCTTTATAAGCCCACTGACGAGAGATTAATAGCAGAGTAGATCACTGATAATATACAATCACCATTTACTCTTTATACTGCATCCACTAACTTCATTTTTGAATTAGTTACCAGTTCCTTGAAGATGCTTATAAAAACCACAAACAGCACATGGAGAACATGACCCATCAGCTGCATGAGAAAAAGAAACTGATTGAGGAGGTGTCAAACTCCATAAACAATGGGTACGTATACGCACATATCTAAGATTGCATGTGTCAAGAATGAACATTGTAAACAAAAGTTGAAGATGCTTATGGTCCGTAGAACAGTTCAGATAAAAGCCATTTGCTCCTCCATTTAGATTTAACGAGATATCAACAAAATGTGTTCTGAAATACCTTCTGTTGTTTGACACTGCCTATTATTTCTGAAATTAGAATACTTATTGAAGGGTGACGTGTGTTTTACAGACTTGCTCAGGTTGATCAGAATCGTATTTCTGTTCATAATGAAATAAAGAAGTCCATCTGCAGTTTGATTCTTGAGATAAACAAGAAGGGCAAGATGCTGGTTAATCAACTTGAGGTAAGTACAAAAGCATTTAAATATATCAAAAATATCACAAATCAGTGTTATTTACCACTTTAAGCCCATGCTTGTTGCGGTGCTGTTTTCTAGAGGAACATTTTTTGCTCACTAGCTCAGTTGACTGTTGTACCCCGAGGCCCAGAGCACATCCCCTCAAGCTGTTTGAACACTGCAGATGTTCACTTATTCATGTTTTCCAGGCTGTAACAAAGGATCACGAGAGTGTCTTGCGAAAACAACAGGAGGACATTGGCTATCTTTCCAGACACCTGGATCATGTCATCAGCTTCACTAAATGGGCCACAGCCAGGAATGGGGGCACAGCCCTCTTGTACTGTAAACGTTTGGTAAGGCTTGTCGGATCATTTATCTCCTAACAGTGTCTCATCACAGCTTTGTTTTACGAAGCACTCAGCTTTGAAAGCCAGTTAGGAGTCGGGTCTATCTTGGATGTGATAAAGTTGGAACATATGCCTTTTGTAAGTGACTCTAAAAATTATTAATAACATCCCTTCTGTTGCAGATTCTGTTTCAGATTGGAAACCTCCTACGGGCAAAATGCAGCACCTCGTTTATCCCACAGAGCACTGTACGCTTTAAGTGTCAGTCCTCTTACTGGGCCTCAAACGTGGATCTAGGTAAGACATAAACCAATGCCACTGTCATTAA
The DNA here is from genome assembly GCA_032353495.1 of Ctenopoma kingsleyae. NCBI lineage: Eukaryota > Metazoa > Chordata > Actinopteri > Anabantiformes > Anabantidae > Ctenopoma > Ctenopoma kingsleyae. The sequence continues at coordinate 18,995,774 of JAUBNQ010000025.1, read as the reverse complement.
GTTTAATCTAGAACTCTATGAATAAATGTATTATTATCTGGACACATTTAATTCACTGATTCCATGATTATATTACACATGCTATGTATCTGGAAACGGCATCAGTAGAGCCAAAAAATTGACATTTTGACTACTTAGTGATTGTCATGGAGATTTGGTTTTACAAAACAGGAATTCTAATATTCTTTATAGCCGGCCTCTCCATTTCTGAAGATTTGCTTGTCTTTGCTTTCATTACCAGTGTCTATTCAATGTCTTTCTACCTTGTACAACCCCAATGTCATACTCAAAAGTTTTCCAGAGTTTTTACTGTGTTGCTGCTCAAACTCTCTCCTTCTCAAGTTTCTCTGGATAAGTTGTGTTTTTCATCACTACTTGTGATGCTCATCCATTCTCTGTGTGTATGTCTCCTCAGGCTCTTTAGTCATGGAAAGTGTACCAGGCCACCAGCTGAGTGGTTTTCAGGGTATCCCTCATCAGTTCTCCCACCCTGGGCAGGGCCCCTCAGGCTCACCCCACAGCTTTGCCCATGGAGCTCCCCATAATACACTGGCTCAGCTCCAGATGCAGGTGGACAAGCTAAACCCGCAGGCTCACTGGCAGCCACAGTCGAATTCTCTACCCTGGACATGGTACCAGAGTGTCAGACTACAGCGGACTGTCCCTGGACCCCTTCAGGCAGGCACTCCCTCCCACAATATGCTTCCTCAACCAGGACGCAGGTTTATGGTGCCTCTACCAAACCACGTGAGCCCAACTAGCAGCTTATCCAGCCCTGGGTTTATGCCCCAGGTAAATGTGGTTTCTGTTTGTGAGTGTGCACGTGTGCTCATGCCGTTTTGACTGACAAGCCCTCTTAACAAGCACTGATGGCAGATGGCATTGTCCTAAATAGAGTTGACAGCCTTCACATCCTAGGCAATTTATGTCTTTCCTTGTCAAGATGGATTAGAGTCTTGGATGAGCTTATGACATAAAGCAAAAACAGCTAAATCTGCAGCACAGCAGCAGCCAACATGTGACAGGGGACTGACCCAAGATTCCATAAGAAAGGGTTGATAATATCTCATCATCCAAGTTGTTTAGTCTAGTTCAAATGGTGTTTTGGTTCAAGCTCTGAAGTATAGGCTCATGCACAGGACAATACTGGCATGTGAAGTGCACACATGAGTTGCGTCATACTGATATGAACAAGCTGCTGCAGCTGCATACTGAACTCTCAAATGCTCTCTCGCTTTTGTTTTTGACAAGTTTTTTTTATTGTCATAGTGCACCTGTAAGTGCAGACTTCTTTGAGGAATTACTTCATAGCATTCATCTCATGATGGCTTCTTGAAAAGTTTGCAAATCTAGTTACTGCTGCATTTTGAAAAAAAAATGCATAGTATTAATGCCCTTCAAAATATTTCAAATCTTAATATTTCTTCATAATATTAAATATGTATGATATATGTTCCCAAGTTAGTACTTCAGTGTTTTTTAGTGTAAAAACATAATAAACATAATAAGAATTACCCAATCAGGGTGTCTCTTAATATTAGGAAAAAAACATTAGAAGAAGACTTAACAAGTACGGTTTCTTTGGAAGGGTTTCCAGGAGAAAGTCCCTTCAGTCAAAAAAGATGAGAGATTTGCAAAACTGCATCTGAACAAGACTTCTGGAGCAATGTTCTATAGACAGATCATATCAAAGTGGAGCTGTTTGGTCTTAATGTCCAGCATCACGTTTGGTGAAAACCAGACACAGAATATTAACAGAAAAAACCTCACAGACTGTCAAGATGGCGGTGGAGAATTTAAAGAGGGGACACTAACTTTGGAACATGACTGTATAATAAGCAGCAATTAAAGGTATTTAAGAATTGAACAAAAACGTGATGTGTAGGAGTAAACTGAACACCTTTTGTTGTCAGTATAGCAAAAACTGTACAGCCAATACAGTTCAAAAGTTTGCGGTCACCTTAAAATTCCACTTATTTGAAAGAAAACCAGATTTTATAAGATTAGATTGTTCAGAAATACAGTGGCAACATTATTTTAGTTGTAAAGGACAATCATAGCTTGACTACTACTGCTACTATTTAAAAGGACATACACTACATAGGTGTAGAGAGGCCCACTATCAACAAAAGTTAGTCCTGTGCTCAGTGGCACGTTGTGTTTGCTAATGCAATTTTATCAATTTAACAATCCAATTGATCATTAGAAAACTTTTCAAATTATGTTAGCACACCTGAAAACATGTTTTAATGGAAGATAAAGACATTTCAAAGTGACCCCAAACTTTTGAATAGTCGTGTTTTTGACTGTACTGTATATGTTAATGTAGGAACCCACTGATTGGGTGAATAGGTTTTCAGAGCCTTTAAAATAATTATGTGATTTGAAATGTGTTATTGCTGTATTCTCTGCAGCAATAAACTTATGCATTTATTATAAACCAAAGTATGTCTTAGGTAGATCTGCCTTCATCTTACCAGTGTTTTGTTTGTGACTTAGCCCACTGTGTCCTGGTTGTTGCTATTGGGTATTGCCCCACATATGGTAGTCAGTCAGTGATACAGCAAATATAGTGCACCTTTTCATCTGTTCAGTAACTGTCTAGTAACTGCAGTATTTTTTGCCATCTTTGTGAATCTACCTCATTCAACTGTAGCCTGCGAGGGGGGCAGGGAACACCTCCAGCTACCAGTCCAAATCTATGGGTGTATTTTCCTCTTCACCTTTGTATACCCATATTACACCGCTTCCCATCACTGGTAGCACAAGTTCACCTCAACCACAACAAACAGTAAGCAACTACTTCCACTGATGTTGCTGAAGACCTTGTTCCTGATGATTATTGTTACATTATATCTGAAATATAAATGATATGAAATGCTTTTTTTAGATTGAGTCCACATATGTGAATGGGACAAATGACTCACCTGGGCCTTTGTATATGCTGAAACCAAACTATCCCCAGAGGCTAGCACCAACTTTGACGAACAGAAATAGTAAGTTTGTGCCATCGTTGTCGTTGTTGTTTTGTATATTTTAGCAGCATGCACACTGTATTGTGTTCTTACTATAGTAATACATAATCACTTTTTGCTGTCTCTCAAGTGCAAGGACGGCAGATTTCACCAGGGTATGCTGCTGTGTCCCAGGAGGAGAAACCAGGGTAAGGAGACAGCTGTACGCACATACATGCACACACACACATTCACACAGAAACACAGATTCTCTCTGCTTTTCTCTGCATATTGTGTAGCTGCAGACAGCATTACCTTAAACTGACCCCAGGCGTTTTGTGCCGTTGGTGTCTCCAGTGAATTTAGCTTTATTCTAATAGGTTCTCGTTTTGTTCCCAAGGAACATTTCCTGGAAACCTTCAGAAACACAACAGGCTAATGGAGCAGTGGGCTCAGCTGTCAAGAAAAGACGACGATCATCACCAGGGCCTATCATTGTCATCAAAGATGAGCCAGAAGATGACAGTGGCTATGTAAGGACACAATAAATTATTATTTCAGCCCAATTAAAATTCCATATACAAATAAACTCATTCAAGGAAGACTGTGGTGTAGAGTAGCTTGGGTCTTATTTTTTTCTTAAGTTTTGGATATCATTAATATTGGCTTTCTTAATGCTGTATGAAACTTAAATTTTAATTTCCAAATGTTACTGCGCTGTTTACCAATTTAGTAATTTATGTGTGTAACATTCAGATTAATATAAAAGTCAATTTAATGCACAAATCTATTTTTCTTTCTGTTTGTGGATTTCAGCTACATGCCAGCCAAAGAGCCCACCTCCCTGACAGCACAGGTGACCAACTTCAAATTAGTCCCCAGTGTGAGGGGAGCAAGGTCCAATTTCAAAGCATAGGTGACAAACCCCATAGTCTTTCACAGCCTCCAGGCATCCTAAGGGACCAGAGTAAGACTAATGCTCAAAATGACATCTGTTCACTGAGAGGAGAACAGCAGTTAGACCAAAATCAAGCTCGAATGGAAGACTCTAATGAAGTCTTGTGTGCTGTGTGTCAGAGTGGAGGAGAGCTGCTGCGCTGCGATAAGTGTCACAAAGTTTTTCACCTCACGTGCCACGTTCCAACTCTCCTAAAATCTCCTTGGCAAGTTCCTTCACATGAATTTTATTTATTGCTAGTCTCAGATGAAAACCCCAAAAGATGTGCTATTTTTTCATTTTTATGTCTATTTTCGAATCAAGGAATTATGGTTCTCTGCAGAATGAAAAAAAAGACCTTCTACTGTTAAGAATGAGGCTGTTGATTTCACGTTTTAGAGATGTGAGGTTTTCATCTGACAGCAGCATTATGCACTTGCTATGTGTGTTCCTGCTTACTGGCTTTTGCATTGAGTCTCTGGATTGTCTCTTTTCAGTGGGGAATGGTTTTGCTCTTTCTGCTGTGACCTGTTAGTGCCTGAGATGGAGCGTGATTGTGATAGAAAAGTTGAATTGAAAACAGTAAAAACTGAGCCAGATTCTGAAGGAGGATTTCCCCTTGTTGACAAACAAGTCAGTGCTGTTTTTTTTAATTATAACAATAATTTTCCATTTCTCACAACATTATAAAATAAGGTAATACCTTAAGTCCACCTTTTGATCATTAATAACTACATAGTTATTACAGTTCAGTGGGTATGAGTTATAAGTAAGTGTATTTGAACTTTGAACTGTGACCTGTTGACATGTATTAAATCCAATGTCTTTTTGTACTGCTGCAGAAGTGTGAGAGATTGTTGCTGCACTTGTTTTGCACTGAGCTGAATTCAGACTTACAAGAGCCTGTATCTCCCTCGGTGAGTCTGAAAGCATGGCTGACTACAGAGGAAAAGTTCACAGGATTAGTGTCACATGGGGTTACTGTAACTGTAACTTTAATGATGTGTAATGTGCAGTGTTTAACAGCGAAGACAGAGAAATTATGAATCATAAGTGTGGAAACTTTAATTAGGTACTGTAAATATACAGGTATTTCTCTTGTTAACAGAGTTTTCTATATTTGTTACTTGCTGCACAAACTGGGTAAATATTAACAGTTATAGAGACCACTGCAGTACTAACTGTACATTATACTAATACAACATTAGAAGTCTATATTTTAAACTTTCACATAACATAATTTGTTGTTGACAAATAAACATGATATATTAAACTTGATCTGCCCATTAAGTTTATTATTTTATTGTCTCTCTCTCTCTCTCTAAATACTGCAGGTATGTGCTAATAGCAGGCTGACTATAAAGGGACCAATGAATCTTGTCACTGTAAAAAAGCGTCTGGAGGCTAAGCAGAGTTTGTCCTACCAAAGCACTGCAGAGTTTATTTCTGACATCAGGCTCATCTTTGGAAACTGTAGATTCCTCAGTGAGGTACTGCTAATGTACATCATTTGTTTCTGTATTTTTCAGTTCTTAACACCTCATAATAAACCGTTTTTGCTTCTTCTGGCACAGCAGGCTGACAGGAAGCTTAAAGAACTATTTGAAGAGCACCTGAGGGTCATGTTCCCTGATCAGACCTTTCCAGAAATCAAACTGGAGATGATACCCACAGCCCCTCCCAAATCTCAAGCCTCATCTCATGACATTATGTCCCAGCCAAAGTGCCAGCGCACATGTTCAGACTCCGAGAACACACCAAGATTTCCCAGTGGAACGGAGGAAGTAGTATGAAAGCACACATTTTCAACACTGCTCTGTCATTGAAACATTTTATACAGAAATCCTGGTCGCTAAAATTGTTTTATGATGAGTTGTATGCAAACAAAGAATAAGTGGTTAGAGATAGAGTAAACAATTAGAGTTGTTAGGTTAAAAGTGACTCTGAAGAAATGAATCTTCAATTAGGTCATCAGTTTATTAGATAGTGAGTAATGGCACAAGTACATACAATACATGCAACACATTTAGGTACTTACAGGGTACAGCTGACTGGTTATTTTTGTCACCAGTCTCTTTTTATATATATGTTTTCCCAAAATTTAAAAGAAAAAAAAATCAACATTTACCAATTGGAAAATGCTATTTTTCATTTTGCAAATGCAATTTTCCATTCCAAAAATAGCATTTTAATTTTACAAATGCCATTTTCCATTCCAAAAATAGCATTTTAATTTGGCAAATGGCATTTTCATTTTAATACTGCACTGTATGGAGTCATGGCCTGAACTGTGGTGACCCTATGGTTGGACCTGCAGCAGTCTGGAGAGCAGCTGGGGTCTAATTATGCTGTGCCCCCCTCTGGAGTTGCTGAGCCTGCTAGCTTCCAAAATACAGCTCCAAAATACAGCTTTCTCCCAAAAAAAAAACACACCACTGACTACAGGTAATGTTAGCAATTCATTATTCCCTGAAGTCTGTGAATTATAGACCTATACAATATTGCAGCAAATGGTATTTTCCCCTCCTGTCATTTGCAGATCTGTCACTTGAGGAGTTCTGTTTTATGTCACCAAATGAGATGATATAGAAATGCAAAGGAAAATTATATTTTCCTAATAATTTTAATCAAAATTGCATTTGCAAAACTGAAAATAGTATTTTAAGAATTGAAAAGAGCATTTGTCAATTGGAAAATGTTACATTTTCCTTTTAATTTTTGGTACATAAAAACCATTCTTTTTTACGCTGTCATAAAAGACATCCAATCCAGTGATTCTTCAACACAAAACTAATACATGGTGTTGCCATGTTAAGTGCTCCATGTATAAATATAGACACAGTCAAGGATGGTAATCAAGAAGTTTAGTATCTGTGGTCTTTTTGTTTGGAATAAGATGCCTTATGGAGTCACCCTGAGGGTAGTAAAATGAAAACATCAAAGGAATCAAACGTCTGACTGTTTAAGATGTTAAATTGTCACATATACAGTATTTGTTGCCCTGATTTGTCACTTTATTAACAATTATTTAATTCTGCACAGCTAAACGTTACATGTATTTTTTATTTATTTATTAGATTTTTTAACAATGATGTTCCGATTTTATTGTTAAGGACTAAACATGTTACACATGTTTAAATATGTGAGACATATGCTGGATTGAATTCATTCAACTAACATGTTTTCTTCTACGCATTCACAATTGTCAACTGTTTTCTTACAGCCTGCATGCATGCAGTTTAACTTGCAGGTGTTTACAGGGTACAATAAAATACAATCTGGGTAAAGTATACTCCATATACTGCATGTTAATGGAGTGTATTATTATCCTACATACATCCCACTCATTACAACTTTAAATTTACAGTAATGCAGAAGTACTTTCCCCTTTTACCAGGCTTTTTTACAACTGTGAACAAGGCCTATGGGCCCCCGAGGTCAGCCCTCAGCCTGCCTGACTGTGTTAGTTGCACTATGCTCAGTGACACCGACTTGGCAAAAACACGCTTTGTTGAGCTTCAAAGGAACTGTACCACACCCCCCACAACAAGATTAACACCGTTTGAATGCAACCTCGGCCACTCCAGTTTCCTCCACCTATGAGCCAGGAGGTCGGCTCAGACTGTTATTTCTTGTTAAAGCCCAAATGTAGATTGGAGGTGGGGAGGGGGAGTGAGGGTTGGTAATTTTTGGAAGGATAGCAGGCATTAGAATTTGCCTGCAGAAGTTCACTGCTCTCTAACCAGGAACCTGGCTTTACTCTGGCTCTCATCATTTGGGCATTCTTCATTCCTTATTCCTTATACACCAAGGCAAAGATAAGATTAAGGGCAGGTCAGCAGTACAGGGGTGCTCTTTGATGATGTGTTAACTGTTACATTACAGAGGGGTTGCCACATCCTTGACTGAGGTCTGCAAGAACCTTATCTGTGTTGCTAGTAATAGTCCACTTTTAATCTAGAAGTCTTACAGCACAGTTCAAATGTTTCCAGAACCAGGAAATTCTTCCATTTACTACAATACATGGAAACTTTTTTCAGGCTGTATGCTGTAGTGTGTTTCTTATACCTATATTGCACCCGTTTCCAATGATTTTGTAATAGTGTGGATGTCAATTTGCAGACGTGATCTAAATAATTTAATTCATTACAATAAACACTGTGTCTGCGTTTGTTGTGTTTATGACTATATTATTCTACAGTGGCAATTTAAGTGCTGATCTAAGCAACGTTAAAGTGACAGACAAAAAGAAAAACCGACATGTAATAGATTACTCAAGCAGTATGTCTGTGTAAATTCTCATCCAGGTGAAGTTATCTGGAAGTTGAGTCATGGCAACTGGACTTCTTTCTTGTTAGGTTGAAACGTTTTCACTACACATCCAAGTAGCTTCGTCAGCAAATTTTCTGCAACCTCAATGTAGATGTTAAAAGTACTTATTGAAATTGAATCCAGTGTACATACAGTATGTAGAAAAAATCAGTTTAACATGAACTTTGAACAAAAACCTGCACCCTGACAACCCTTACCTGATTCCACATTAGTGGTACTGTAGAATATTGTGACATAATGGGGATAAGTGACTGTTTGTAAGATACCAGCACCACTACAAGATGTATAGTTAGTTTTTTGTGGTATATGTGATGTCTCGTTAATGGGCCAAAGCATGGGAAACGCTGGGGTACTTGTTTCTTCATCTCTGATAGGAAGACTGTGATGGAATGAAGAACACAGAGATTAAGACATGACTCGTCACACATTACATTTTAACAGTGCAGTTTCACATTTATAACTGCCGTCTACTTGTGGGCTTCCCTGTGTGCCTGTGGTGTCTTTGGTGATGCTAGACTGGTGGTGGAGACATATGGCTCTGATTAGAAGATCATTTAACCTCTCTGTCACCATGCCCAGAGTCGGTAGACTGATTGAATTTGCAGAGGGCCTTAGTTGGTACAAAATGTTTATTATGCAGTCTAGCAATTATTTCTCCTCTTCTTGCCAATTCTGGCAGACGTGTGTATGTGCATGTATGTGAGTGAGTGGCTTGTTTATACCCACCCTTACAGTTCGTGATCACTTTGGCTGATGGTGAACCCACATCTGTGGCACCGTAACATAAGCTCTGATTCATTAACTTTGAATGAAAATATGTTATTATCTTTGTCAAAGGTGTGAAGTTTAGTAACTAAAGAGAAAAATAAGTTCAGTCTATAGTGGCTGTAGTACCACTGTGTAAAATAGAATATACGGGCAGATACAACAAAGTCAAATGTAGCAGAGAATAACTGCAGTTATTTGCAGATGTGGCAGTGAAAATATTTATTTTTTGATCACCACAGTTTCCGCTAACTGGAATATCCAAAACGTTTCGAGGCTTATAGTCTGGGCACAGCCACAACAGATTTTTAAAATACCTCAAAACCAGCTCCAGATGTTGAGTAATCAGTGCAATCATTAGCCAGAGACATAAAAAGGTCTACTTTACTATTGATGGAGAGACAATTTCCATGTGTGCATGTATACTCAGCAGCACAGTAGCCTGAAGGCACATGCAATTCCTACTGTAGGCTATGCAATAAAAATGGTGGCAGCTCACATCAGCTTTTTGGGTCTCATACTTTCCAACATGCATATATTAGTTATATAAAACACTTTAGAAGGCATTTCTGTATACATATTCCTCTTTAATGTTCTAATCAATTACAGTATAAACTTAGTTCACTTCTAAGTCAAATCTAACATGTAAGTTCCTGTAAATATGTAACACGAATTAAATTAATAATAATTTTGGCATAAGCTGCTGTAAGTTAGCTCACAATGAAAGTCTTTAATTTTCAGTTTGAATATTGAAAAACAGTTTGATGAGTAATAAGTCTCTGTCTGTGGCCCTAGCCCTGCCCCTCACAGTGCCACAATTAGACATTCCTCCAGTCTCGCTGCAACTCCATCACATCCACTTCTTCCCCGCGGACTCTGGCTTTCTGTTTTAAAGGAGCACTGCTGTTCATTCAGCCATCCTGCAGAATAATCAGCACCGGGAGGCTCAGAGCGGTCGAACACGTTTTTTTTTTTCCCCCCAGCATTTAGTTAAATCTCGTTTCATTCAATGCGTCCGTGTGTGGTACTGCTGTGCTCTCTGTTCGGAGTTCTACTTGGCCAAGGTAAGTTACCTTTGGAAACTGTAGGAAACTCACTACCTACCGATAAACCAAGCCAAAAGAATAAAAAACAAACTCATGAACTCTGGTTCATGATGCGAATGATTGTTATAATGCAAAATAATTTGTGCGTGATTTTGCCAAGATATTTACAGGAAGAATCAAACTGATAATAGACAAAGAGGGAGACGAGGGGAGGTGATGAATTTGTCAGAGGACTAGTTGAGACATGTGATGAAACCACACTGGGCGCTTCAAAGTGTTGCACGTTAAGGCTTAATTAAGTAGGCTTAAATGTTTGCAGTATTTTATCACAAAAAGACAATAAACCCATAAAACTTAACAATTACTACCTTAGAAGGATGCTAAGTTTATTAGTTAGTTAATTATTTATTTTTGAGTCATTTTTAACTAAGTGTTTTCTTTCATTCTTTCTAGTCATTTATATTATGTAATTTCTTTTCATTTAATTTCTAACCAGTATAAACTGTTTGCACATTATACTGTGTAGGACAAAATTAATATGCTGTGCTATTATATAGTACTACAGTACACAGTATTTAAGTAACTCAAACTGTGGGACTTGTGGGTTTTGTTCATTAAATTTTACCAAGATTCAACTTGATGCAGATAATGACACAAGATATTAGATCATGGGAGGAGTGTTGAAATGCAGTGCACTGGCCTGGTTTCTGTATTTTCTGCCCTGCAAGTCAAAGACCCAAGTGCCAGTGACCAGTGTCTCAACGGTCTAGACACATGGGTGTGATTTATACTTGAGTTTTTACAGCACGGTCAGCAAGGTGTGGGATGAGCCATATTAAAATGCTCACGGTGTCCTGGTCACACATGGGCCAGTTTTCACAGTCCTTGGGGCAATTTTTCTCTCTGCTGCCTTCAGTGTAATGAAGTTTGAAAAATTCAGTTTGATGACCAATATATATCTGAAGACCTGTGATAAATGTTACAATATTTTTATATGTCATACTGTAGATAGATAGATAGATAGATAGATAGATAGATAGATAGATAGATAGATAAAAAAATAGAAGTCTTGAGTGCTGCCTTCACTGCTGTTATGAAGACTGGCCAACTACTCTCCACCACTGGGCTCATTAAGTCTTGTTTACATGAGGTGTCTAGACACAGGCAAGCCATGTGCTGCACTGCCAAGATAGAATGGCCTTAACAACCAGCACCACCATCCAAGATGGAAATCAGCCCTCTCCAGACAGACAATACATCACAGAGACACAGAACCGTGGCAAACTGCATCTAGACAGAAGAACGTCTGCTGCCTCTTTTGATAAAACAGCACTATGCAGTTTTTAAAGCACTTCTGCTCTTTCAATTTAGGTTAGCAAAGGAGCAGACAGCGGTGGCGCTGGAATGACTCTGTGATGCTTAGTGGGTTAGAGTTAGTTATCAGCACACAGCTACTGTGGGGAGAAATGTCCAGAGCAGATCACTGGGAGCAGTTAAAGTAAGGCCAACTATTCATGTCATTTAAAATATACTTAGTGTGCTCCTGGAGCGAAAGCTTGTGGGATTACTTATTTTGTGGAATCTGGATAAGTATTCCATGAATGCCTTTCCAGTTTCAATACAAACCGGATGTTTTGGCAGAGTTTGTCAATAATGGTAAAAAAAAAAAACAAGGAAACTTGGACAAAGTCTTCAAATTTGGGATAACTGCTCTGTTACGTGGCATTAATGGCATGTGGTGTGAATTTTAATCATCTGCCTTTTCTAAGCAATATATTTAGTTGTTGTGTCCCTGGATCATAGCAGTGTTACGTTGCAGAGAAAGATATTGAGGGAGCCTTCTTGGTAGGTCCATGTGAAAAACGTTTAAAATGCCATCTCCTTTCATCCAGCTGCTACAAGGTTTATTGGCCAGAGGATTCTGGGATGTAGCAGACTCCCAGAAGTACATAGTGAGTCGGCTTATGTGGCTGCTTAGTGATAAATCCTCTATCCATATTCACTTCATTCTGCTAGGTTCATCATTCTTCATGTGAGGGTCACCCAGTTTCAATTCTGCACTTTTGTTTTGACTCGCTTTTCCTCAGAACTCATATATTAATTTAGACTAACTCTTAGTCATTGTTGTATCTTTGCCATGCATAGTTCTGGGCTCCAGAACAGTTTTTTAAAAACTTGAAAACTATTTACTGAAAACTACTTTTATAGAAATACTTGCGTTGAATTTTTGCAGTTTTCAGTGCAAAAAACTGAAACAATAACTGTTCCTATCGTCTCTTGACTGTTTTGATTTAATCATTATAATAAAATTCCTCCTTCTCCTCTGGGAGACAGCAGCAAATCTGTAAGAACGAGGACTGCCATTTCAGACATTTGTCCTCCCTACCTAATCTAACTTACTATCTGAAGTTCCTGACTCCTGCCAGACTTTTCAAAACAGATACGCACACTCACACAGATGGATTTGATCAGTGCATTTCACAATCACTTTTCTCAATAATTCAGAACAGTCAGTCACTAACCAGCAACAACTCGTATCCCATTACACTGGATCAACAAAATTTATTTCACGGTAAGTTTGTTTTCTCTTTTTTGCTCTCAGGGGGCTTATTGCTAATAACAATTTGGCATACTGATACTGGTATGAGCTGAAGGCAAAAAGTCCAAGGGACCGATCTGCCAAAGCTATTTCACGTTTGGCAGATCACACAAACCACAGGCGTATGAATGTACTTGATGTGATTGCGCTGGCTGATTGTTTACAGAGGCGAGGCATTGCACACTCTCTAATCCACATGAACAAACAGCCAGATCAACAGAGAGTTGGTTGTGTTTCAGTCAAAAAGCCTCTCTAGTGTATGCAACAACATATCCATCATTCATTGTCTTTGGCAAAATATGCCTACAGGGAGTTTAAATTGCCAGACAGATTCTGAATTTTGTTTTTCCATCATTTACAGAATGCTAGGCAACTTGCCCTAGAGGACGATGGCAAGATTATCTTGTGTTTGGGTTAGATATCCAAATCTGATAACCACAATTCATTTAATTCATAAAAACAATTTGTCAATCAGCATACATTATTTTGTTATATTTTATAATTGCCTAAATAAATTATTTTTGACAAAGAAATAATGCTTTATATTATAAGCATCATACAATACTAATGACAGTGCCATTTAATACATTTATTAACAATAAAGGCTAACAATATTAATATCAAAGCAAGTCCATAAACCACCTTTTGTGAATGCAGACAAGTGTGTTGCACCAGTACTCCACCATCTGGGGGTCTACATGTCTCTTGTGGTGGTTATGTAGATCTGGATTCGCTTTCTGCAGCAAACCAGACAGATGAAAAGGTTCCTGACAAAATGCAAAATGACTGAGATGTGCACACATTTCCCATTTTTCACCTGCTCACGTATGCACAAACATACCTCGCATTGTTTTTAATGTCTGTAGGTGCAGAGCAGATCTCAATAGAGGACTGCTGTAAGGATGGCCAGAAGCGTGGCAATGATAAAGAAGACTGTTCATCCCTCCCGCTCATCTCTGAATCGATGACATGCAGGTAAACGGGAACTATGTGCTACTTTGCTCTCACTGATTACAAATCTACACATCACAGTTTAAGATGGCTGGCTACATGACTAGCCTGGGGTTTATTTAGACTTACAAGCCATTACCTTCTACACCCTCTGTCATAATCCTACATTTTGTGCCACAGAAGCTCCTACACTATTGGCCCAATGGGGTTTGGTCTGTACCATGTGTTGGGGAAATGTCTGTAGGCCCTTAATATGAGATCGCTTTACCTTACTCCTATAAATCTCTAGGCACATTAGTCACTTCATGTGAGAGCAGGAAACACTAATAGTGATGGGATAATAACAGGTCTGCTGGTTATTCTAGAAGGTGTGCTGCCACAGGTTTGGGGCCCATAAGCCAGGGAGATCTGCTCATGTGAATACTGATGGCAAACACATTTACCATAGCCATCCTAGGTGATCCCAAATTTGTCTAAATTGTAGCATGAGGGAAAAAGAAGAAAGGGGAAGAGGTTTGTTGGGGAGCTCGGCATATTTGGGGATAGAAAGGGGGAGGGGGTTGTTTGAAAACCCAGGAAATACCTGAAATGCGACATACAGCGAGGATGGGGAGAGGCAATAACAGGAAACGTGAATGATTTGGAAAAAACGTTCGAGAGAGGAGAGAAAAGAAAAACAGGAGCGCAACTGTGCCCTTAAAAGGTTTTGCAGAGGAGGTGTGCACCTTGACGTGAATTTGAGATCCACACAAGTTTATGTGGAAAGTGATTTCTGGTAAGAGTTGATAAAGAGGATTGTTGGAAATGAGAGAGGAGAGGTGAGGGGGTGGCGTTTTATGCTTTCTGTTTTGTAATGTTGCAGTGAGGCAGCGATCCAAGCCAGACAGTCACCCACTCTTAACTGATTGGCCTGCACAGTTCTAGACAATACAGTGAAATCTGATCTAAGTGAAACATTTGTTAACTGATATTTTGAAAGTGATGCTGGTTTGTGAAAGGCTGTAATTTCACATATTGTTTTTGACATTTAAACAACCACAGTAGTATGATGCATTTTATTCTTCCTTGTAGAGATATTCATTTTATGATCAATCTCAGAGGTCAATGATGGTGGCAATAGTTCCTGTACAAACATGTTACTCCGTCAGTAACATGTCGTCACTGATTCTTAAGCAAATATTAAAGTGATTCTGCTCTGGTGATGTCATTGACTCCAAGTAAACTGTATATACTGGCAAATCTTACTCACCCAATTAGTGGCCAAGTGTTATTCCATTTTACAGGACACAGCATACTTATCTTAAGGGAGTGGTTTGTTCTGTGATATTGTTGTAAGAGAAATTCCTTCAAAAAGCCACATTCCCACTATGAGTAAGGACATGTGGAGGTGGACAAATGTTTACTCCCAAGACAAATCTTAGTGAAGTGTTGGTTTAACTCCGGCCTAAAACAACAGTACAAAGGCCTCAGGGAGTGATGCTCAACACAATTTAAGGCCGGTGATGTCAGTATTGCAAAACACAATAAACTTCCAGTGCCCTCCTCTGAATCCAAACAGGACTTACTCAACCCCCTCACACATGCACTTTTACTGTGACAACTCTGAGATCCCCATCAGGCTTGCCTCAGGCTGATTTTAATGGGCTACACTTTAAGGCAGAGTTGTACCAAGGAGATTAGAGCTGAGAATATTAAATGCACCACCTGTGTTTTGTGTTTTTTTTTTCTTCTTGCTAACAGGATAGTGCAGGAGCAGTGTTGTGTAGTAGTGCTTGAAGATAACATGTGCACCACTGGTATCAACATGGCCAAAGACCAAGGAGTCTGTCATTCGTTACTCGCCAACACCTGCGAGGACAGGACTAAAAAGGTGTGTTTGTGCGTGTATTTGTGCATGAATATGTGCTATTTCTGCGTGTATGTGTGTGCCGAAAATGAAAATAACTCTGTATGAAATGACTGTGTGCAACAAAAATCCCGCTCCACCCAATAAATGCACAACACTTCACTTTTCTGGACAGCCAGTGGAGGCAAATGATTGATGAGAGTGATGGTGTATATCTGTATGTGTGTGTGCTGTGAGCAAGATGAGGCATGTCACTCTAGGGAGGACTTGAGCTTGTTGCTGTCAGTTATATTATAAATTCAGCTCTGACTACCATAACCCTCTGACACTAGAATCTTCTGCAGGCTCACATCTAAGCTCCTTTAAGCATTTCTGTGTTTTTGTTCCCTCTCAAGTCAACCCTCAGTGTGCCCATTGTCTTATTTCGTGACATACTGCACATCAGCACATGTTGAAGACAAAGGGAGGTGATGTTGCTGTGGTGTGTTTGCTTGGTGATATAATTGTCAGTGGGTTAGCTAGTTTTGACTATATGACTATATACTTTACTATAAAGTGAAAAGCTCTGGTAGGTGAGCAAGACAAAATATTTATATGGATGATTTATACAAAAGCCTTTCTTACATTTAGAATTAGTCCCAGCTTTAAACTCTCAGTGATAGCCAGATGTATTCCCACAGAACTACATCTGCATCATTAGGACAAAAAGTAAGACGCGTCTGCAAAGAGGCAGAGGCTTTCTGCACACATTTTCAAACATTTTCAAAAAAATGATTATAGATGTTTTAAATGCAAGTACAATCTGCAAGTTAATATTGCTGGTGCATTAAGATTCGAATAATCACTTATAATATTCATAATTGCGTAGCACACTTCTGTTTTCCTTTCGCTGAAGTTTGCTGAAAGGTTTTCTGACTCTTCAGACTGGGTGGTAGTTAACGACCACTGGTGCACAGCTACTGGAGTTGCAGTCACAGCAAAATTTGTGTCATATATTCATTCAGTCTTGCAATCTCAATCATTATTACACGCGTACACCGCATGCTGTCAAATTTCAGCTAACTGAAACACAGACACATGCATCCCCCACAGTCTGCAAATGTCATCCCCCTCCCTGACTGACATTATCAGGTTGCTATAATGATTGAGCATGTATCAGCCAGAGGGAATGATGATGTCATCTCATCACTGTCTTTTGTCTGTGGTTCTTATTGGCTTACTGTCTTTCTAGTCCTGTCTGTCTGACTGAAGCCTGTCAGTTGGCATGTCTTCTCAGTCAGCCTCCTTTTCTATCTGTCTGGTTGATTGAGAGCTGCTCAGTCTGTCACTTCATCTTCATTTGACAGTCTGCAAGCCAGACTCTACAGTATTTTACTACCTGACATCCCATCCCACAATCTTTCTGGTTTCAGTTTTCCCTCTACGTCAATCCCGACAAAGTCCTCTCTGTTCTTTGTATATTTTTAAGATGTAATACCCTATTCTGCTGCTGCCTAATATATCATATTGTTATGTGTAGATGTGCTGTGACTGTTGTCTTCTGGGAAAGACAGCCCAGGAGCAGGGCCTATCCTGTGATCTCAGCCTGTCTGTGGGCCACCAGTGTGGCCTGGTGTATCATACCTGCTGTGTAAATGGAGCCCCAGACAAGCAGGTACCACCCGAAGGACAATCTGAACGTAGGTGAAAAATAAACAGCCATGTAATAGATTATTTATTTTCTCGGTTAGGTTTGTTTTTTATTAAAGCATGTATTTACCTTTACAGTAGGGGTAGAACAACAGAATGCAGTAAGAGAAAATCACATAAAATGTGTCAAAATTTTGGACGCCAAGCGTTAAGATGGAAGATAAATAAGGTGGATCAGTGTTGCAGGTGTTGTCAAACATAAGCCCATGCTTCCCCCTGGTGGATACATATAATCATTGCCTTTAGCTTCATTGCACTAATCAAAAATATAGTAAGTTAACAGATTATTAATTTGAAAACCTCACTTAGGATTTTATGTATAAAGTGTTAAGATGTGAGTGTATGAATAAGAATTTTTTTTTCTCTCTAACACAGTCCCAAGCAAGGATCAAACTATGGAAAATTTACATAAACCTGCAATAAGTGATCAGTGCAAAGGTATGGTAATATATATTAAATAAGCTACTCCACACTTTAAAATGCAGCAATCACTCATCAAGATGTTTGTGCTGTTGTTTTTTCAGGGAAATGTGCTCATCAGTGTATCGGCAATGACACTTGTGCCTGTTTAAAAGGCTACAAACTCAAACCAGATGGAAGGAGCTGTGAGGGTAGGTCCCCTTTGCACTATTCTTCACCTTCTAATTTGAACGTTAATATTTTAATATCAGGACTCTGTGTACACCATATAAAGTGCTTATGGACGGTTTTTGGCTATACTTGACTTTTGCTGGGACAAATTAAGATGTGAAGCATCTCTACTTAACTCTCCCCTCGTCTCATCTCCTCTCACAGACATCAATGAGTGTTTGCTGGGAGCCAGCAGCTGTCGGGGAGGAGAGCGTTGTATCAACACAGAGGGCTCATTTCGTTGTCAGAGAGAGGTCAGCTGTGGGACTGGCTATGAACTCACGGACAACAACAATTGCAAGGGTCAGTTACTTTGCTCCATCTTGTAGAGCACCACTGTGAGCAGCACTGTTTGCAGGTATTCACTGTGTTCAGTGGAAATTTTGTCTTTCTTTATGCAGATATTGATGAGTGTGAGACTGGTTTCCATAACTGTGGCTCAGAGTTTGTGTGCCAAAACACTCAGGGATCATTCCGTTGTCTCCCGAAGGTCAAGTGTGGGGCTGGCTATATCCAGGATGCTCTGGGCAGCTGCATTGGTAAGAACACGCGCCAAACAATTACACTGTAGAGGTGTCCTGTCTAGAGTGTCGTCCTACCATTGATTCATTTGGCATTCAAAGTTTTCTAGGTATATATCTTAGTTCAGGCAAGCAGTCAGGTCCTTTGTACACCCATTGTTTTAACTGATTATCTGAAAATGTTCCAATTATTTTTAAATAAAATTTTAATAGAAGCTTTTCTACTCCCATCCTGTCAACGTGGTGTGTCGATGTTTCCCCCTCCTGCAGCCTCTACCATGGAGTACACACAACTGTCACTCTGTTCCTTTTTTAAATACCTCATTATGATGGTCAGGTGAAATCCCAGTGTGAAGTGACCTTTTAAATACTACCAACAGGCCTTCACACTCAAATCTTATTATCTTGATGGTCAAATTGCCTAACAGTCAAAACATGTCTTCTGTCTCTGCGTTTTCAGATATCAACGAATGTGTTAGCCAGACAAGCCCATGTCACAGAGGGCAGATCTGTATCAACACAGTTGGATCCTACATCTGCCAGAGGAACTCTGTTAACTGTGGTCGAGGATACCATCTCAACGAAGATGGCACCCGCTGTGTTGGTACAGCTGAAAAACTCACTATTTCTACATACAAAGCATCTTAGTAACCTACTTAGCAATTTCGTCTCACTGTGTACTTGGTATATGATTGAGATGACAAAGTAAAATTTTATTTCGACTGATTTTGCCTAGCTCAATGTCCCCTGTTGTTCATATCCTCTTTCACAGACATTGATGAATGCAGGGGTCCTGATAGGGCCTGTGGAGGTCATAGTTGTATCAACCTTTTGGGATCCTACCGCTGTGAATGTGAGACTGGCTACATCTTCAACAGCATCAGTCGAGTTTGTGAGGGTAAGCAGTTGGTAGATCTCACCTGACGTTCTTCCATACGTGTAAGTGGCTAAAGTCAAGTGTTTCCACTGCATGTAAATAAAACATGCATACAGTACATGCAGTATGATTTCTCATTTTAAAATGTGTGTCAGACCTTTTATAATTACAGCCTCTTATTTTGGCATATTTGCACTTTGTGTTTTTAGATATTAATGAATGCAGGCATTACCCTGGCCGCCTGTGTGCTCACAAGTGTGAGAACAACTTAGGATCCTATAAATGTAGCTGCACCACTGGCTTCAAGCTATCCATTGATGGCAGGAATTGTGATGGTAAGATAAAAATCCCAGTGACTGAAACAATAGAAATGTCAGTGTCCAATGTCTCACTAAAGACATTAGAGATTGAATGCACTGAAAATGAATGTCCAGACTAGACAGCATTTTACCAGTCATTGATCATTCAGTGCTAATGTTTGTTTTAGCTGGCTGTAAATTCCTTTGACTTACACAAGAGAGCACAAAATATTATTGTATGCCACAGCTGTAGTGTAATCATCCATGTCTGTTAAATATTAACAGACTTTCACAACTTGTGCCTGCAAGTCTTCATGTAGAACTATATATCCAGATGTATACGTCTGATCACTGAAGTATGCTTGTCAGTAAACCAGCAGGATCAAATTCATAACAGCCTGTAATGTTCTTTTTTCTGTGTAGATTTGAATGAATGTGATAACAACCCATGCAGTCAAGAGTGTGCCAATGTATACGGCTCCTACCAGTGTTACTGTCGCCGGGGCTACCAGCTGAGTGACACAGATGGCATGACTTGTGAAGGTAAAATATTCTATCACGTACTTAGACGAATAATATCTGCTGCTCTCTGTTGGAAGTGCAGCAGTTTAGGTTTGATATGTCTGCTGTGATGCACTCATGTAAGATGAAAGACTTACAGTCTAATCATTTAGCATCGTCAATTACTAAATAATTTATTTCCACACTTTCTACGGCTCCAGATATAGATGAATGTGCTCTTCCCACTGGGGGACATATTTGTTCCTATCGCTGTCACAACACCCGTGGCAGCTTCCACTGTTCCTGTCCTGCAACTGGTTACACCTTGGCACCCAATGGACGCAACTGCCAGGGTATGTATTTTTTACTGTACACATGGTTGCAGTCTTAAGTAATTTTTTATAAGTGAATGTTTTGGTGTTTTCTCTTCCAGATATAGATGAATGTGTGACGGGAGCACACACATGTGCAGAGAATCACACATGCTTTAATGTACAGGGAGGATTCAGATGCCTGGCCTTTGAGTGTCCAAACAACTACCGGCGTGCTGGAGAGACGTGAGTATCTTGATTGTTGCACACAGATCCCAATGAACAGGATACACATTCATGAACATATATCTCTTTCAAAGTGTCATTTCTGTTCATAGCAATATGAGGATTGGTAGATAGTATAGTTAATACAAGCATTAATAGAATCCTCACACACATAAACACTCACACAGCAAGGTCCACATTCCTCACAGTCAAGTCTGAATGACTATTAAAGCAAAGGTGCAACAGTGCATGCCCAGTATGCTCACTGCTGAAATGACTTTAGAAAAGATTTGGCTGTAGCATGTTGTATTGTTTTAGATTAAGATTCAAATGCATTTGAATATTTTTTGAGTATTAATCTTGGCACACATTCAGCGAAGGCTGTGTATGTCTACCCTTGTTTGGAGGCACCAGTGACAAAACTTCTCGCATGATCCCACAGAAGGCACCATGACTGGCCTGTAAAGCACTAGGCTGCTGAGACTGATGTACCCTCCACTGCATGTCATGCACGGCAAATGAAATTTACACCTGGTCTCTCTTTCTCTCTGTGCCTGTTTTGTTCTGTCTTGTCCTCTCCCCTCTTCTCCTGCCCTGCCCCCACCCTTCTCTTTTTGCAGTCGATGTGAACGCTTGCTTTGCAATGAGTCTGTCGAGTGCCTGGTCTTGCCCCTGAGAATAACCTACTACTACCTCACCTTCCCCACGAACATCCCCGTCTTCACCAGCATCTTCCGCATGGGCCCCTCCCACATCGTGCCAGGCGATGACATCCAGATTGCTATCACTGCTGGCAACGAGGATGGTTTCTTTAAGACGGAACTGGTGCCCACGGGTGGTGTGATGTCTGTGGCAAATCTCTTCAAGAAGCCACAGGACTTCGATCTGTCTCTGGAGCTAAGGCTGCGTCGCTATGGCACAGTCACCACATACCTGGCTAAAGTGCTGGTGTTTGTTACCCAGGAGGAGCCCAGAGTACCTTACAATCCCTTGCTAGAATAAACATAAGCGTTATATACTGTAGGGGTAACTTACTAGGGTTACTGCACTCTAAAAAAAGGATGTGCCATTTTAAATGCACTGTCTTATGGCAAAAATACAAATTCATCCTAAACACAAAATATTTGAAACATGAACATATAGTATTTTGACAGCATGGTGATAGTCTAGAACAGGGGTGGCCAGCCCTGGTCCTTGACAGCCCCTGTCCTGCTTGTTTTCCAACTATCCCTGCCCGACCCGTTGCTGATTGTATGGATCAGGTGTGTTTAACTAATCAAAAGCTGAGTGCAAGGATGCTTGGAAAACAAGCAGGACAGTGGTATTCAAAGTCCAGGTCTAGACCGTGTTTTACATTGTATTTTAAGTGCAAAAACAAAAGCATGTTAAAAATGACACATGATTTTTTTTTTTAAGAGTAAGCACAAATGAAATCAGAAGAAGCACAGTTTTTACCTTAGCATTTTACGTAATCAACACTAGCATTAATGATTGTTGTTCACTAATATCGTCTTGGAGGTAAGGGATCGTCATAGCCGCTAGGTGGCGTTCTAGGTTAGGATAAATCATAAAATGGTAATGATCCAAGTCTGCCTACAACTGAATGTAATATGATGATGGTTGCATGATAAAGTCTGACGTTTTGCAGTATTTTATGGTTTATGTGTTGGATGAACAGTTTTCTATTAAAAATGAAATAGAAATAACACATGTTCAAGTCAAATCCAGTTCTTGATAATGGCACATTGTGGGGTTTAATCAAATACAGCAAAGGGAGCAGCTGGAATGTGAGGCCAAATCACAGATGGAGGCATGAAGACTGCCTCGAATAGTTTCATGTTACTATTATTCTAATGGCTTCAGTGAAGAGGAAATCCAGTGATAGACAACAGACATACTACAATAGAGAACAACATTTTTATTATTACTTTATTAGTTATTAATGTTTTCCTGATGATTTTAAAGATTCCCTGCATCAGTGTTTTTGAACACCAAGCAAACCAAGCCTGTACTTTACACAGAAAGAAAGAAACATAAGGCAAAGTTCCTGTCTATAGATTAGACCCTTCAATTATATAATATATGTGTATTTATGTTGAACCTCACAGTTTAAGTGCATAAAGGATTCAACGCTTCCAAATCCCAGTCAAAAATGAGCCAGATTGGACCTTTAATGCACTGATGCTCTCACTTCTCAAATGTCAGTTACCTTGAACCGCAAATACATCCTTCTGCGGCAGTTATTTTCATGCACATCTCTTTAGCTCCTATTACAGTTTGGGTTTAATGTGAAATGGACAGATTTCCACTGCATTCTGTGGGTGTAAACCTCAAAGCAGACAGATAATCCAAATGAAGGCTGAGTAAGTGACACACGATGGGATGCAGTGGCAAAGGAGAGGGGAATGTGCACCAGCAGGAGAGAGTATAAATAGTCTGACATGCTGTGAGGCTGCTGCCCGAGGGCTGTGGCTTATAATAACTGTAAATTCAGATGTCCTACGTTCCTCATGTCCTGAACTGTCGGGCCAGTAAGGATGCACTTCTTGTCCCTAGTGGGGATATCCTTAAAATAAGAACATAGTGGCGCACAGGAGGTTTTTTCCTCCCCTTTGACATTGAGTTATGGGGCTCTGGGCTCTGGCCGGTGGTCTGAACAATTTGTGGTACAGCAACATCACCGCGCACAGAATGAATGATGCCCTGCAGTGTTTGTGTTGGGGCGTTATCAATGTGCAGACTATAAATAATAATTACCAAAAAAATAAAAGGACCTACGCTTGACCAGAGGACTTTCATCCAAAAAGTCTGTTTTTCTTTCTGGTCTGAAAGTATTGGGGTTTTTCTCGTGGGCCGGGCCACGTGAAGCATAGAGATGAGGAGATGAAGAAGACATGCGTATGTGAATACACACATGCACACACAAATGCACAAAAGCACACATGCCCAAATAAACACACACACATGTAAACATTTTTGGTGCATCTATATGCATTCACTATTTTAAAGAGCCTGTCTTTATGTAAGGGGGAAGTTCACCCTGGGTCATTATCTTCTCATAAATTTAGTCTCTACCTCAAGAGAGCTTTCACCTTGTCCTCTAGAGCCCTGCTCTGGTCTTTCTACAGCTCAGGCAGTAGTATTATAAACTAGGAGAACATTTTGTGGGTTTGGCTTGGGCCAAAGCAAAACTTGGACCCACCCGCTAATTGCTAATTACAAGCCCCTACCCAGTGGTGACTTGACTTTTTGTCAGGGGCTTCTCTCCTCATTCTCCATGAAAGGAACCCTGCAACCCAACCCGGGCCTAGGCTTTGAGCTTCAGCCTATAGGTCCCCTGAGGATCGCCAGAGATCCACGGCCCATGACTCATAATGTGGCTATATGGCTGCCATGCACATCAACTCAACTTATACATGGCAACTTGGCTGTTTTCATAACCCAATATAACTGTGTCCAGACTTGTCTCCTTCGTGAATACCAAGCTTGAATTTAACATCTTGGATGTTGAGGCTTTTACTTTGTTTCAAAAATTGTCTTATGGTCATTATTTCCTCATTGTTTTGAAGACACACTTCTGATTTATGAGGTTGTTAATGCCTTAGAAACCTCTTTCAAAGTCTTATTGAGTAGACAGGTAGTGAATAGCGATACTTCAGGTGGTGTTAGGTTTAGGAGCCAGCAGAGGCCCTCCATTCCCTACGAGCTGTCACTGATTAGTCTGTGGAATAAACAAAGCCCTAAATAATAGGATGAGAGCTGCCCCGGGGAGAGGCTGGGGAGTTGTCTAGTCATGTTGCTCACAATTTAGGACTCTTTTAGAACACTCCCTTGCCCCATAAATCCTCCTCAAGAGATTATCTGATGTGAAGCCGGGGATGCTCTGCAAATCCAAATATTTTCCTGAGCAGGTTGTGGATCATTCTCTGTGAGTGTAGTAATTTATTTCCCACACAGCTTGAAATAGTGCATCAGAACAGCATCAATGGCAGCACAAGTCTCCACAAGCTACAAAGTTTGGCTTCAGCATGAGCTTTGGCCATTTATGGTTTATTATTCTTCCAAACCACATAGAATTTGATTGTTTTTGATGTTGACTGCTATATTCAGTATCCCTGCTGTCTTGTTCAGATATTGTTTGTGTAGCCGTTGGAGTTGTCCCACTAAGTTTTTGATCATGCAGTGGGCTGCTCCCAAGGATGCCCTGTTATTGTGAGTTTCAGAAACTAAAGGCTCCAAAGTCTTTACACAGATATTACCTAACAGTCAGAGGCCATGTGTGTTTTTGTGTTTTCTTCTTTGGCAAGGCTTGAACGCTTTGACGCCATTCGCTGTGTAAAGTCCTGTCAGCCCAGTGATGTTGCCTGTCTTCTGGACCCCACACACTCAGTGTCTCACACCTTCATCTCCTTGCCCACCTTCAGAGAGTTCACAAAGCCTGAGGGTAGGTACAAGTTTCTAATGTTGATATCAAATGCTTTAAAGGTGTAAGAGACAAACTATAGAGCCGTGTTTCCCCCTGCTTCAAGTCCTCAGGCTACATCAAGGTAAGCAGCTGCTGGCTGCAGCTTGACATATCATACAAATATGAGTGGTATCAGTCTTCTCATCTAACTATCAGCAAGAAAGCAAATATGTTTATTTCCCAAGATGTTGGACTGTTGCTTTTAAACAAGCTTTCCACTCTACATTTTCACTGACCCACACAGACTCGCATTTGTAGTTTGATTTTGTGACAGAAAATGCTGTTAAAATCTTTGGAAACAACGAATTTGAAGACAGTATGATAACTTGTGGTTTATTTTAGTGTCAATGAAGGCCCTCAACCTTTTTTTCTTTAGCTTTCCTTTATCTCTTTAATCTCTGAGCTCCCTTCAAATGCATTTCCCTCCAGTTGTCAGAATCCATGTGACTACCCCTGACCCCCAAATTAGCTATTGTACGATGTTCTCCATGTAGTCCAAGGTTGGCTGGCCCACACCAGAGACTAAGTGCTGCGCTGGTTGGATGGAAGTAACCACGGTAATCACTCACAGACAGTGACAGCTGACAAGCATCTATTGGCCAGCATGCAGTGCATGTTTCAGACACACTCATGCTCAACGTCACAGGGAGTTAAGCTCTTGTCATTTCTCATAAGCTCTAAGTTGGGGTGTAAAGGACTTGAGGTCCTTCAGCTGAACAACAGTACTGAAAAGTCTCAACCTTCCTGTGACCCTCTCGTTAAACAGTAAATACAGACCTTTCCATCTCCCATTTAATTGTCTTTATCTTGTAAGAAAAAAGAAAAGCGAGAGTTGGCACAGGCGTAATGTGCCAGTCACAATCCCTGCCTGATTGTGAGTGTTTAGGTTTCAAAAGTTTGTCTAATTGTTATCTTCCAACAGAAATTGTGTTCCTGAGAACCACAGTGCCATCTTTTGGATCCTTTCGCTATGGCAATTACGATGTGAGGTTTGACATTCTGGAGGGCAATGTGCAGAACGCCTTTGACATCATCAAACGGGTCGAGAATGGAGTGTATGTTGGTGAGTACAGAGATTTTCCTTTGCGAAGTCAGGATGAACCAACTGCAAATATTTGACTATAACAGCTTTCAATCTGTACAACCCAACAGCTTCCATGACTGGAAACCTAAAATTTGGAAGGTTTCTGAGTCATGGGTCATTTCTCACTTTGACACGTACTGTATATATACGTATGTATATTTTCTTACAAACCAAGCTCGTATGTGCACATTGAGAGGGTACAAAAAGATCAACAATCTTCCAAGAGGAATGTCTCGAACTCTCTAACATAAGTACATCTGACATGGTCTGTTCTGGTCTTTGCATTGTGGTGGCATCATGTAGCTGTCATCATCTTCATGGGGGCTCTTGGTGTCTGTGTCTTTGGGAAGCTGTCCTCTGAGTGGCTCTTTGAGACAGACGAAAGCCTGTTTCTCTCTCACCAAATATTTGGCATCAATTTTCACTGTCTCGTGGTTAAACAAAGTACCATTTAATTCACTTATCCACAGCTATTCTATCCCAAGCAGATCATTACTTTCCACAATAAGTTATGGCGTATTGAATGTACAGAAACAGACTGTATAAATCTATGTTGTGTGTGCACATTTGTATGAGCGATTACAGTTCACGAGCAGTTCGTCCTAACTACCTGTTCAGCAACCACCAGCATGCAAGAAGAACTATGCACTCGTTCAAGAAGGAGCAGCAGATACCATCTCCAGTGGTGTGTAACAACAACACATGTTTGGGTAGAAGCCATTCCCATCCTTTAGTCGGGTGGTGACCCAAAGCTGCTGCACGCCTGTGGAAGAGTTGAACTGAGCCTTGGCCCTGGGAGGATGAGGGTGTTGTGAGCCAGACACATGACACATTGTTGGGCCTGTCTAGGTGTTTTTGTTTTGGTTGTGTGCTGAGATGCAGGCAGGGTGGTAGAGGAAGGACAGCGTCTTCTTCTTCATCTTGTTGATGGATGAAAGGATGGCCTGTCAGTATGCACATCTGTCTTTACAGAATGAAATGCAGAAAGGGAGGAGGAGAGTGTGTGACTGTCACTGGTTCAGGCTGGATTGTGTTCCTCTCGTGTACACTTGTGCAGAAACAGATGTGTGCTGATCAAACACACACAAATTCAAAGAGCAAAGACGTAGGAGAAAATGTTTATCACCAGCAATGATTCACATAATTCACTGTAAAAGCAGTTATAATTGTACAGTACAGTCCTATAATAGTATGTTTGGTTTGATGCAATTGATAAATCTTATTTTGTAATAAATTGTCTGCTGTGTGTGTGTGTGTGTGCATGTGTGTAAAGGGGACTTAGAAGAAATTCCCTGTTTATAGCACTGCTCATTTGCAGTGGCAAGTATGTGTCTGTGTACAAGGGAGGGAAGAAGAATAAAACTGCAGAGAGAGAAAGACAAAGTGAGAGACTGTGATTCAATGAAAGAGGAAAAAGAAAGAGACAAAATATGTGCAGAAGTAATCCTGGGTGCTTTGCCTAATGTGGTTAAATGTATTGTTCCATTTCCCCACGCTAGGCCTCAGTGTCTCGCTAAGCATTAGAGCACTTAAACTGACGACCACATGAAAGGCTTGTTTGTGAGGAGCCACTTCTCTCCCAAACCCATTGGATGCTTATTGGATGCAGCTCTTGCATGTTAGCACCAATTGCTGATCACGTATCCAAATTGAGGCCCTGTTCACTGGAGCCTTTGGTCACTTACTGCTCATTGTGAAGTGTGGCGTCCACGGTGTGATGAAGTCCCTCTTGGTTTTATTTAGTGGGTTGTACTGCTGGTGCTTTGGCCCACAGATGCTGCTCTTGCGTAACCATTGTATGAGGCTCGCTGACGTGTCACTTAAGGAAGCTTAGTTTCCAGTATCTCCAGTGTCTCCAACAGTGGTATTACAACTTGGTGGGATGTGAAGAATAGCAGACATTGAGGCTCCACTAATGAACAAGTGCGTGAACTCAAAGTAACTTGGCCATTATTTTTGGCCACTTTTTGTGTTTTTGAAAGGGACAAAAGAGGCAATTAGGAATCCCCAGAATCCATTGCTAACTTGCAAAAGATTGTTAAAAGGTTTGATTGGCTGACACTCTTTTCCGTTCTGCTCACTTACTCACTACTTTAAAACCAGTCAGCTGCACACACAGGCATGCAGTGTATGCACAGACATATGTGCATATACACACACACACACGAATGCACACCCATGTATATTGGCTGACAGCACACCAAATAGTGTAAGAGCCACAGCACTCTTTCCTAGTTCCTGGTCATCCATCACTGGCTTTCCCAGCGCTGTCAGATGTGGCTGTCAACCCTGACAGCCTTATGCATCTGTGCAAACACAACGGTCCCTCAGAACTTGGAAAACATGATCAGAATCAATCAAACACTTACAGATCCCCAACCTACAGATCCGCAAGATGATCACAGTAGCACAGCGGGGACCACATAAAATATAGGTATGTAGACACTCAGCAGATCCACCAAAGCGATATATATCATCCTGAAAACAAAGACACCATTTGTGACACGTCATACACATATTTAGAAACACAAAGAGTGGGGGAATACATTAATTATGCTGATATGCAACACTGTCATCCACTTTTGATTAGGGACAGGTTGTTTGAATAGGGCTGATAATGGGATGATTGATCTTGGCAGTCAGCAGGTGGACAGAGACCTCCCTTTGAAAACACTGGCTCTATGGTCTCTGCTGGAAGCGGGGGCTGAGTCTGGAGGATTTCCTACATTATGCAGTGCATTGGTGGTCTCTCACAATAGGTGGCAGCTTCCCTGTTTCATTGGCTCTCTCTGTTATACATCACTGGGGAGTTCGGTATCGTGTGGAACGGTATTGTTTTTTTTGTTTTGTTTTTTCTTACATTCATGTTTTGAAAAGTTTTCCTTAGCAGGGTGACCAACACCAGTGTGTGTAAATCCAGTATACAAAACCGTATTTAGCCAACTGTGGAATATAACAGCCAACACATGTTTAATCATCCAGTGAGTCTGTCCAAATGACTCCTCTTCATGAGTAATTATTAGTCATGGAAGGACTTTACTGTGTCATTAATCATTATTTCAGCAGAAAAAATTTAAAAAGTGTTGTATTGTGTTATATTTATGTTACTAGACAGAGTATCTTCACTTTATGAATTATTCCTGTCCTCTGGAGAAATTGTAAGTTTAGGATGCCACAGCTAAATTTCATTCATTTTTGAAATGCAGGTGAAAATACGCCTTTATATCTTGTGTGAAGATTACTGTAAATATATTTTGCAATGCCACTGGGATAGTGCTGGCAGCCTCTAAGGCGCACAGTAAGATGAATAGAATATGAACTGGACAGTTTGTCTCTATGCAGGTAGTCATGGCCGTCAGTGCAGCTGTCCACAGTGGCTGGTGGAATGTGAGCCTACTGTGTGAGACATGACTATTTCAGAGTCTGTGGAGCTTGTGGCTCTGGCTTGTGGCTGCGCTGGAGAGGAGCTGAGGACATCTGTGGAGATAAGCAGACAACTTGCTTCTCAAGTTTGAGTGGCTGTCATTTGGATGAATCATTACATGGCAACAGCAGGCTCACCAGAGCGTGCCAAGCCCATAAGAAATCCCTGCCTATCCCACAAGAGATTAGTACAGCTAATCAAAACAGGGTCTTCTCCACCCAACAACCCCACTGTCAAACACACAATGCTCACCTCGGGTGGTCTTCCACCATCAGTGTACCATTTACACAGCCAAGAAAGACAAATATAGTGCATATTACTTGCAATAAAATTGTCTTAATAATTCATCAGATACGCTTTTCGTACTCTGTTTGGTGATCTATTTAATTTACACTCATCATTACTCTTTACATTTTGGCACTGTGATTTTAAGAAAATTTAACTTTGTTTAGTTAATCACTCAATTCATAAAACAAATGCTGTTTTTGTCCATGTTTATGCAGTTACATGCCAAAATAGATAAAACATACTTTAAGAGCTTCACCAAGATGCTGTATACTTTGGAAAATATGATCTTGATTTACCTTAAAATGAAAACAAAGCAAGTTTTCATCTCTTATTGTTACTGTTTACTGCACTCTAGTCTATTTTCTGCTTTCTGTTCATAGTACTAGTTATGGTTCTTAGCTTTGAAAGGTCACTCGTAATATAGTGTAAAGATTGTGGTAAAGATAATAGTGCATGTTATGTCATTTCAGCTGCTGTGGCCCACAACTGCTAAAACAGAAAACCCAAGAAAAGAACCAAGCAATTCCCTACGGCTACTTTTCAATGATGTCACTGCCCACTGTGTGACATTGTCCAACAATGACCCATGGGCCATTTGAGAGATCTGTAGCTATGACTCACTGTTAATTGACCTTAAAATATCAAACTACATACGCAGGCCTTTTAGAACAGGGGTGCAAATGGATTCTAAACCCTCTTTGGAGTGGTCACCGTTGTGTTTGGACAACTTGACCTGAATGGCCATCCATGTACAAGGTTGTAAACACAAGATCCCGACCCTGAGGGGCCTATGCACTCTATCTCTTCATAGTAGGAGTTATGTTGGCAATTTGAAAGGATTATATTTCAACCATGCTGACAGGTTATCAAAACTGAAATTGGTTGCTTTGCTAATTGGGTAACAAGGGAGCTAGTTAGCAATTTCTTTGGCATGTCTCCTAGCTTTTATGGACTTTTGGAGAATAGGTTTCAGGCCCTTAAAAACACTGACTAAGAAACCACTCTTTGCTGTGTTGTGTTTATCCCAGCCATGGTCAGCTGTAAATCAGTGATATGGTTAGATAAAAAACATATCAAAGTTATAGCCATAATGATGCTGAAGAATGCCCTCCCGTACCCTCTTTGCATACTGGAACTTTGTACACCACCTGGACACTCTCCAGTGGTTTCACTGAAGTGAGCATGCATAGCACCACAACCAGCATGCCATTATACAATACTGTGGTGAGGCCAACGCATACTTTTCATTTGTCTCTGGTGTTAAACCCATTCATTTTGGATTTTGTCATACACTTCCTCACTGAGTTGCAGAAACCAGAAAACCCCGAAATTGTACTGTTTACATGTAACCCTTCAATATTGCAGCCCTCTTGGCCATGAAGGATGACAAATGCCTTCTGGCCTTTGCTTCACTTTGTTTTGTGGCAGTGTCTGTGCTACTAGCATGCATTTATTTAAGGCTATTTTCTACGTAAGGGGCTACTTTATGGTGTATCGGAATGTTTTGGAGAACTGACAGATTGTACAGCTGTTTGATGGTGGATGTTTAAGAAAGTCAGATCACCTTTGCACCCTGTGGCAGATACCTCGGTAAGATGCAAGGATACCACAAATCTTTGTAGCGCTACAACTGCATGTCCTGCTTGGATACTTCAGACCTCAGATGACATGACCTTGCAAGTCAGTCACAGGGCAAATTGTGAGTTGTAAGGTTTTCTCTTTGTTTATTTGTATGAATCTCGGGTGGTACGGTAGCCAATCATAGTTAACCTGTTATGTGGCTATTGGCTTTCTGCCGTGCAGCCCAGATGAAATGTTAAAGATGAGTATGCGGTTGTGGTGTTACCTCAGGTTCACAGTGAGTATGTTGAGACCCAGCTGTGAGCTGATGCTTTCCTTTCATTGAGGATACCACTGTGCGTTTGATGGGAGGCCTACGGAAACAAAGAGTCATAATGTCAGGATTTTGCAGAGGTTCCCAAGGGGTCATACACTGACTTTATTATCAAGCTATTGCTAAGCTACTGCCTTGTGTAACGTCTACACAAGGAAGCTTGATAATAAAGAAGGTCACATTTTAATACGTAACATAATCACTCTATTCTTACCCTCGAGGCTGCACAAAATCATTTAAGCAAAGGCTTGGAGTTGAAATCACTACAGAAACTCTGATACATATCACCATCTAATATATATTATTTGGTTTGTTACAATTGCCATATCAAAATTTGAAATGAGAAAAACTAGTTTGAGTTCAGACAGCCTTTTGGCATTTGAAAGCACTATTGGGCATTTTAACCAGATCTCTGTTCCTAAGAACATAGTTGTACCCTCTGCATGTGCTAATTACAGCATGAACAAATTTACAAAACACTAACAAGCCTCAGCTACATTCCACATATTGCACTCTTTAGATGTCCTTAATAAATTGTCAGTTAGACACAGTGTGTGCCTGTGTTTTATTATTTATTTAAATGGTAAGATGTTAAGCTTCATAGAAACAATTTTTAGGATTTTCAGCAGGAAATGTACCCTCAGTTGACCCTAATTATAGCATTTTTAGTCCCCATTAGATTCAGGGCACACTTACTGTATACTGCAATTAAAAAACCCTTAATGTGGACTGAAACCCATCTGTCTTTGTGGTGGTCCATATTGTGCTCATAATGACATCTTACTCATCTTCATTGTGTGCTTGCTCAGACCAGCCTGGATGTTTTTGAAGTAATTTTATTTGGTTTAAGTAGACAATTCATGGACCTAACTCATTTGGAGTTTGTACCGGTCAACTCAGAGTTGCATGCTATGTCAATTGACCTATGCATGTATCTCTTTTTCCATGTCAGTTACTTTCTTAATGTTGTAGTTGATGTTAGGTTTAAGAAAAAGTTGGGTCTTTCTGGCGATGCTGACGCTTTGGAAACAATAAAAACTCACTCCCGCTCTCCTTCGTCTAGTGTCACTACGCAACAGAGACACAAAACACCAAAACAAAGGGGCAACCATGGTAGGAGTGGGCCCCATTCCACACTCCTCTGAGCGCTTATCGCTGGAATCTTCTGGAATATGTTGTCTGCCCACAGACCCGACTCCGAGAAGGACGAGAGAGCAAAAGAGACAGAAAGAGAGAGGGTAGTTCAAGCTCCTATAGCATTCCACTCCATGGGTTAAAGATGGATTGCAGGAGGAATGCCTCTATGGCTGTATTGCGTGACTGTGACTGCTCCCCTCCATCAAACACATGGGACTCATTTACCCTTGTAGCCCACAGTGATGGTGCCACAAACACCAGGCCCCCTCAGCAAGAGAAGAGAAGGCAGGAAGAGAAGGAGAAAAATGAGTGGGTGGGTGGATCTGCAATCATACAATGCCAGTGTCCCAAAGGATGTAACAGATGGCACATAATGGATCATCTTTTGTCCTGTGGTGAACAACAATCAAATGGATTTAACTATTTTATTACAAATGCCACAGTGAGGGGCCTTATAATTCAGACTGATCAAGGCAGTGGTCTATCGTCTATGGTCAATTAAAAACTTGAGTCATCATACTAAACACTTCAACACTTTACTGACTCAGTTATGAATAAGACAAACAAGAGGAATAAATAGGAAAAAGAATAGAAGCTGTTTGAAGGTGTGACAGGGATCAGTGTAATGACTGTGGTGCCAGACTCGCTCTGGTGATGGCTGTGCAAACAGGCAGCAGCTGAAATGTTAATAAACTGCATTACGAAAAGACGGTTGTAACTATAGGACAAAGACAAAAAAACAAAAAGACAAAAAAACTAAAACTAAGAAATTACTAGAACATGGCAAAATACCACTGTGTAGGACAACATAGTTTTTTCTTATGAGAAAAAACTCATCAGATTCATGATGTGTTCTTAAAATGGGAGATTTGCTTGTACTTGTGTTCTTATACTGATGAATATCGTCCTTGTCAGATGACAGCGCATTTTAGTTGTTCCTATTTGGCAAAGGTAAATGCCCTGCGGGTGCCCATAAAACTTCCTAAGAAGAAATTTCTTTTTCTTAATGAATGAGACCTATAGTTCCATAACTGCATTAATTCTCAACAAATGGTGAGACACGAACAAGAGAGCAAAGAAAACTCAGTTATTGTCATTCAAAGAAATGGTTTAATAGGAAATTCTTCATTTATACCATGGGGTGATACTTTATTTAATTTATTTATCCAAAGTGTTAGAGTGCCGGAGAAGTTTCTTCTTCAAATCAATCTTTTGACTTTTTCAGTGCCAAAATATCTTTATCTAATAGCATGACCCACCTGCTAAAAATGCAGTGCTATGGGATTATGCTTACCAGTTCTGTTATTAATGTGATGTTTGCTTGTGTGAGTGTGCAAAAGCAGCTGAAATGTCATAAACTGTGCAAAGAAAAGGCTTGCTGACTGCCTGTATAAACACTGCTGTTTCACTTGGAAACATTGCCAAGTGGCAACATCTTGGCCTTGTTTAAGCTTTAGGCCCCGACGGGGGTTATAATTTTAATTTGCCAAAATCATTGTCATAAGAGATTGTAATGTTAATGTTCAGTGTTCTTTCTTATTATTTTTTCTTTCTACAGTCTACACAAACTGCTGACAGTGGTGTCTGTGGATTATGCTCAGCATAGTATCTTTTTGACAGCCTGTGACTGGGACACTGTTTCTTGAAAAGATACTTGTCATTTGTTGACAAGGAAAATGTAATTTTTCGCTGAAGAGCACCACAAACAAAATTCCAATGGCCTCAACTGTATTGCGATATAAACAGAATTTCTAACACAGGACCTCAGAACTTAAAACCAAAACTATCTACATGGGTACATTAGATTCCTGGCCACATGTCGAAGTGTCCCTGGAATAAAACACTGAACCCCCAACCCATGGCGCCTTAAGGGGGCTGCCTGTCAACATGAATTTCCCCAAGGCAATTTATCTGATCTTATCTAGTTGATTTGCTGCTCTCTGCTTTATTCCCCCATATTGACCAAGTAACACTGAAGACAGATTAGTTGAAATGTAACAGACCAGTAGGTGAAAACTATAGCTAATATTGTTGTTCTTTTTTGTCTCTCTCAGGTGTTGTTCGACAGGTGAAGCCTCTGATTGGTCCATTAACTACAGTATTGAAACTGTCCATGCGCAACCTGACAGCTCAGGGTGACGCTGGCCAGAACATCATCAATGTTCACGTTGTTGTCGCAGAGTTCTGGTTCTGAGAGGTGGCTGCCAGATTTTACCACATGACATCCACGTGGCATCCGCTGTCAAGACTGTACACATTAGTCACAGAGTCGAGGTTTTGATGTAAATTGATTTGACAGTTTCTTAGGTGAAAGGATTCTAGCTGCTTCTGACGAGAGCACTAAACTTTGTTTGGCAAGCTCAGACTGAAGTACACTCCTGTGTTGTATGTGGAATAATGGATCTAAATATTGAGAAACATTATGTTATAAGCATCCTTGTTTTAAACCAAAAGTGCATGCATTTAGAAAGGTCTTTAAAGAGTATGATTATTAAATTCAATAATATTCTTTTTATGACAATACGAGCCTTTGTTTTTGTAACATTCACTTTTTCTTTCTCACTGTATGCATTAGATTAAGTATTTTTTTCTATGGAATAAACATTATTTTAATTACAGTATTTGTTTTTGTGTTGTAACAATTACAAAACTCATTTTGGAATTTCTTGAATTTACACTTCTGTGTTCACGGAGCTAAAAAACAAAACGCAAAATGTGTTTTACGAGCAGAAAGAACAAAAATAAGTACTTTTGAGGTACTCTACTGTGTGGCTGAAATAGTTTTTATATCAGTGTGATGTGATATGCCCTAGCCTGCTATAGTGCGCTCATCATTCATTTCAGGGAGAAGGATTATGTTTGTCGTGATGACAATAAGGATCATGTGAAATTCATGCATTAATGTGGCCCTATAAATTCACTCAAGTGCACTGTCAACAGAAGAATTAATTCTACTTGCCCTGGGAGGTAGACATAGAGTAAATGTTAATTACTACATGCTCACTAAGATCGGGGCCCAGTTTCCACAGGTTCTTCTTTTACCACAGTTCCAAGTTCTCATTCTTCCCCATTATTTCATTTTGTCCTGGCCCATTGATGGTCCTTTGGCAGACTCCTAATTAGACGGCTGCAGTTCATCAAATGTGTATATGTACTTAAAGTTTTAAACCTCGTCTGGCTGAATGGGATGTGACATTATTATTGTTGTACTTGTCTGTGCTTTGTGTCTTCACCATATGTGATGTAATGTTCCACATTTTCTATCTTGAAGTGGGCATGGGAATCAAAACATAAGACACACAGATCTACTCTACATGCTGGACCCTTTGATTTTTTGATATGTTGCACAAGAAGCTGCCGAGGAACAAGTGAATAAATGGGAACAAACATAAATGAAACTAACAAGTAGCCTCTGAATAACATGCCTGTGTCTGAAATCAGCATGTTCGTACTTTAGTAGTATATTATATCAGAAGGAGGTTTGTTCCAGTTCTGATTTTATACATTATATAATTCTATCATAATTACAACTCTATATCAACAATGTTAATGTTTAGGGCTGATAAACTAATTTTTGCCAACAACAATGCAGTGCCTCACAAGAGAGTGAAAAACCACATCCCTTAATATAACAAATAGTGAATGAGTGAACCATAGTGAACCAAAGATTGCCCTAATATGTAAAGTGCACTTCAGTATAATATGTTGTTTCAGTATAATTTCACTTGGTGTACCCAGGCTATGAAAACATCACGTGCAAAACCCTGAATGAAGTGATAACCCCAATACAGGAAACTTGATTATGATAAATCAGACATGTCAATATTGGCTAACAAACAGAGACATGTAAATGGACAACCTCAGTCAGTTTACTTTTGTTCGTGGCGGTCTGTGGAACATCAGTTTCCATGGTGACATTGGGAACTTGTGTTTATTTTTGCACTCAGTGATATCTGTCACGGGGCTGTAAAGATGTACATTAACAGCTTGTCCTCCCACTGCCCTCAGTAGGGATGTACATAACCTACTCAAGATACTTGCCTGCATGCCCGTAAACGTGTTTACTGAGAGTTTCAATATCTTTGGTAGCGTGACTGAGGTGGAAACAAGGTAGCAGCTCATAGACTTGGGTACCAGACACTGCATTCCTAATTGCATTTATTAGTCAACCAGAACTCCTTTCTCCATCAAAGACAGGGGAACATCAGACAGAGATGTCAGTAATGGTCCAACTATGAGACTGAAAGCAATGTCCATGCATTGGTCAAGCGCAACCAAAGCCTCCCAACACTTCAAAGACAATACAGGATGAGGTGCATACACCAGGATCTTAAATTGTCTACAGTGATGAATTTTAAGGCTCAACTGAAGGAGGACATCCTCTTCAGAGGAAATAGAGGCCAAAAGGTCGGCCTTGTGGTTGACATGAAAAGGGGGAAGAAATGCGATGTGAGTGTGTGAGAGGTTATGTTAAGTCCAGAACCCTAAAACCACACTTTCATCCAATGTTTGATATGGCACATGTTTTCTAATATGTCTAACTCATGGAATAATGAGTGAGCAAGCCTTAAAATAATAAAAATTATTCTGGTTTGAAGAATATATGGCAATAGGTGGAAAAATAACTTTAATAATGTGAATAAACACAACCTTGCCTTTGTTCTTGTTCTATAACATTTTTCGTTTTTATAACGTTATTTTTTAAAAAAATAGTCAGAATCAATTTTGAAGGGGGAAAAAATAGGAAGTACATTTTTTTGTCATCTGTAAACACACAGTATAGCAGGATTAAGGTACCTTGTCTTTGTTCAAGTTAAAAGGAAAAAATGTGTTCAATATCTATAAACCTAACACATCAAGTCTACAACAGTAATGTGTCAGATGACAGTGTCTATTTCAATCATAGATGTAGAAACACTTTAAATTGACTAGCTCGGATATTTTATGTCTTGTCCATACTCCATTCCAAAATCCACAGAAAACACATAGTAAGGGCATAAACAGCTGAATATGAGCAACAAAAGGCCATATAGCCAGACTGTGTGGGAGGACATTACCCAGGAACGGCCTGGCTGGCTGTGTATCTGGACAGTAAGAAAGGCTGGGGCAGCAGTCCCTAGCAGCGTTACCAAACCACATACATGTGTGGGGACAAATGAGCGAATATTTTCTGCCAGATTCTCCTTTCAAAGCCAAGAGGGAGCTGCTTGCACTGGAAGCCTATGGTATGACTAAGCCGAGTGGGCTGGATGAGTCGAAGTAATGGCAGGGGGCAGACCGGTGTGTGTCTGCGCTGTTTGTTTGTGTACTCTACTGTGGCACAATGTTGGTCAGACCTCTCAATACAAGTGGTCATGGTGGTGTCTGGCTCAGAGCAGACAGAGTATGGGGCTGATGGGAGTCTAGCCCAAAGGTTGGTGAGGCAGACTGATCCCAGTCAGAGACCAGAGGACCTCAGGAGGCACGTGCGCAGCCCACTCCTGCCCTAACCCACTCCCTCTTTTTCCTGGCTTCCTACTCCAGCTCCCACCGCAACACATGTTATAGGATATAAGTGAGTTCTTTTAATAAATTTTGGGGTATTTATTTTTTTCCTCTATTTTACAAACCACTGTTTCTCATTACCATAAACACAAAAATGTTTCTTTTAGATGGGCACTACCAAATTGCTGTGGTTTTGCTCACGTCTCCCTGAGCTTCTCATCTTTGCATTATATTTCATAAATAATCCCATTCAACAATAATGGGTTAATTTATGTCCTTTATATTTGAGAGGGTAAGTTTTGTCTAGATGCCAACTTGGTTAGGTTATATGTGATGCTATATATCTATAAACCATCACAAAGAAATAATCATTAACTGTCACCACTGATAAACACTTAAAAAAAAGTTCACCTGCATCAAAAAATGTTCTCTTACTGTGCATTTAAAGGAATTTGCAAGTGGCATTTCTTCTAAGTCCAATAGATGGCAGGCACATACAACACAATGCTGCACAGGCAGAGAGTTTTAACAATGGATTCCCCTGGACAACTGTCACCGCTTTACCTTACACTGGGAGAAACAGAAAACCCCTTCACGAATCTAACTTTCTATCCAGTAGTCCAGACTTCGCAATAAAATTTGAACTTACAAAAATGTATTCCCATCATTTTTAAAATTCATTCCTCTGGGACCTAAAAATTACAACATTAAACTCACATATCAATATTCTGACTTAAACCTAAGGGTACGGAGGTCTCGTGATTATTATAGGAATGTCTGCTAGAACTCTAATCCAAAATAGGATTTTAAATGAATGGCTTCACAATGTCTTTGTGATATGGACTCCTATTATTGCCTCCCCTGAAATCAATTAAACCTTTTGAGGTTTAGGGTGATAGACAGTCCACCAATTATACAGGGGCTCCACCTTGACCCAAAGAAAAACACAAAACACACAAGTGTGCCCCTCCATAACTTACAGGTTTTAAATGTAACCGTTTACAACCACTACCGAACTCAACTTGTTGCCAGAGTAAACAGTGGATCAATCACATAGGGCAATAAAGACCCAGACTGTACTCATGAAAATTCAGAGAGCAGCCTGTCTGTTGTTCCAAGCAGCTCCGAACACACTGTGACGTCCATAGTACTTAAGTGGATGCATATCATAGGGAAGGAAGGGAAACAAATCCAACCACATGTAACCATTGTGTGATGGCCATCTAAAATAGTTGCTGACCTTTTACTGTAATGTCATCTTTTCTTACAGGATGAAATGGGTGATTTTAATGTGACATCTTTGGTCAACTTTTATAGCCTGTTGTGACATTTAAGACAGTCGCGCTCAGTATAAGGAAAAAAACACATTGTTTATTGAGGGAAATAACCTTGTTCCATGACACACAAGCTGTGACTTTTAAATGTCCAATAATGGAAAATTTAGATGCTTAAAAGTTACAGACAAATTGTGAAAAGAAAACTCTCAGTTTGTCTTCAACGCATTTGTAAACACTGGGAGCCTTCATACTCATACTTGTAAATAAAATGAATTCATTGTCATTTTATGTCAAGATTTCCCCATCAAATAGAGTACAAAAGGGCTAGTCGTCAATCAAAGCTACTCCACAAAGTAGCTGTCACCACTTTGACTATCATGTCCATTGGTGAAGTTCAGCCCTTAAGGACCGTAGTTATACATTTGATGATGACGATGATCTCACACTTTGTCTGCAAAAGGCTTCACTGACATAAGTGGTCTTCAGACCTCAAATTGAAAATGAATTGGAAGTTTGCTATGTCTGCCCAAGTGTTGTTTTGTCTGCAGCTGAGTACACACACCCAACTGTCACCCCTCAGTGGACACTTCTCACCATGTCAGATGCCTCTGGGTCTCAGAGCAATGGCCAGATATCGACCAAATGAGGAAAAAGGACAGACATTTACCTCTGTAAACATAGGGAGTTGTCAGTGGATTCAAGCATTTTGTTACAAGGGAAACATTACGTACTGTATGTTTTGATATGAGGTGTCAACTATATAATCATCAGGAACCTACTTTGAGTTTGACACTTGGAATCATCACTTACAGTGGTCAAAATGACGCCCAGTCATTCACCAGCAAATCACTCAACAGAAGCTTTAACTGCTGGGTTTGTAATAGCAAAATTATTTTGGTTAACATTTTAGGTACTAAATAAAAATTCTTTGAATTGTCTTAGCACATATTTGTTAGGCACATTTCAATATGATAAATAGGACCCCACCACCACACTCAATCTGAACCAGTACTAGTCTGACAAGGGAAAATACAAAAAACATAATTCTTTTTGCCTGAGTTCAATGAGGGAACTCAGGCAAATTTGATTTGATAGAAATACTATTTATGGGTTTGTAAGCTCGTTCTTCAAGAGCACATCTGTATGTCATTGTTCCTAAACCACTGTCTCTGCATACCCTAAAACTTTGAGAACAGAGATTCAGAGAATTAATTATCCAATTGTTCAGAGGCATCATCGTGGGGAAAAGGACTTGAGACACATTTTTAATTTGGTGACAGTCAGAAAGTTTTTGCCCGCTTTTCTATTAACATCATTGTATCTGCCGGAGCATAGCTCCATTTCACTCCGTGCATGACTATGTGGTGATTTAGATTTCCAGGAACTGCAATGAGACAAAGGTCGTCTGCAATATTAATGAGTGTCAGGCCTTTGAATCCTGCACACTGGTATGAAGCTTGTCTGTGTGACAAAATGAAGCATTCCATTGCCAGTAATAATTAATATGCCACATTTTGTTTTTCAGTAGTGTGTTTCCTGCCTTTTTGACTTCAAATGGTTGGGGAAATCCATCAAAATGTTCTTTGTATTGGTACTAGGTCAAACACAAAAAGTAGGTTTGGTTAATGGTTACCTGCTACAGTACGGAAGCCTGAAGTGCTGGTCTGTGAAGGTGATGCCACTTCATCAAAACAACACTGACTCTGTACCTGTGTACATTTTTTGATTTGAGGGACCAAAATGCCTATGGACCCCCGCACATTTTTCTCATGTGCGGAGGAATTAAATAACCGACTTGATTCCGGCATATTAGAGTAAAGTTTCAAGAAGCCAGACTGGTTGATGATGATGTTATACAAACTATGTATGACACAGCCTTGAGTTCTTGTGTGGTAAGGATGAAGCAGATAAGGTGAAGGTTAAAATGTATTTAAGCTGAAGGGGAGTCTGGAAGCCACTGATCTTACAGTTCTCCAAGGGGAGCCAGGGGTTATTCTCTATCCCCTCACCCTCCTTCCTTTTTTACTCTTTGTTGTGGTCACTGGGACAATCGGTTACAGCCCAACAGAATGGAAACCACTCAGTCAGTCCCCTGCTAGAGCAAACTATTAAACAGAGGATCCAGTTACCATGAGTAGTCTGGAAGGAAAGGCATCTTTAGAGGAGATTTAATTCCTCAGAATGTTTTAGTATGATTCCAGGCAAAAGAAAATATTTTCATACATATTGTCGAAATCATTTACAATGCAATTTGTCAAATTACTCTGACTACCAAGAAATTAACTTTTACATGATGACTACTCTAAAAATCATTTCCATACTCTTTGCTGTGTTTATTTCAGTGTAAATGTTGTGTTTTTACAAACTTTTTCACCAATGAATCTTTGCGTTTGGGATTTCAGGTCAGAGTGGAAGTGGTTTCATTCCCAAAGCTATCAAAGACACAGCAGAAGACAAACACAACAATGATGATGAAGTGGATAAACGAAATTCCCCCTGGAAACCTAATACAACTTGTTGCTGTGAACCAGTCTGTGTGTGTGTGTGTGTGTGTGTCTCACTGAGGCAACAATAGTGAATTCTGTTTGAGTCTTGTGGGTTTTAACCCCAGACCCTGTCTCCCAGTTGGAGCGACAGAAATGGAGGGTCGTGGTCGCTGCAGATGCTTTGTTTTCCACAGTCTCTGCTCACTGCCGTCCCACCCGAAATGGGACCATCTGCCTTCTCAATTAAAAGACATGTTTGTGCTCCACATTTGTTTGTGCTCACAGATGATTTTTGTAATAAAACTCAGACTTTCTGGTATTCCTTGGATTCCTGGCTGATGACGCTGCGCTTTGCTTTTTTGGGCTTGTGGCTGTTTCCCGTGGAAAATGTAGCTTGCAGAAACTACTGTAGCTGTTTTCTGGTGTGTCTGTGGGATGAAATGAAGAATAGAATGAGTCTTGCCGATGTTCTCCCTGCCACAATTAAGAGCAGACCCGCATGGTGCTAGAGAACGCACAAGATGAAGAAGCAACCTTTGCCATCTCCTCTGAGACATGACTATTGAGATTGAGCCCAGAAAATGTCATTGTCATAATCTGCTCTATTGTTCTGTATTATCATCAAAATCAGTGATTTAATAATCCTAAAAATGTTAAAGAAACTTCTTTTTGCATTGTGTTAGAATATGATTCTATGAGTAAGGCTCAAATGTTTCCCAAAATATTGAAATTACAGCAGAACAAAGTGTCCTCTGTGAAGCTAAAGCAACATTACTTTGACAGAGACACTGTCACATGAATGAACCAATGAAAATATTTACAGTAAATTCTAGGAGTGTAGATGTCCTTTTGTATATTCCTCAAAACATGATTACAGAATTCAGGGAAATGTTATTACATTTTTTCATACACTGTGGATTTGGCATTGCTGTTCTTTTGGATAACACTGGACAGTCGTGGGACTCCATGGACCACACACAACTATTTGCCCAGAGCACATTCTGACCAGTGCCCATTCGCCTAGGCACCAACTGTGGGAAGAGGTTAGGTACCGACAATGGCCAGTAGTC
Source organism: Ctenopoma kingsleyae (assembly GCA_032353495.1). Lineage (NCBI taxonomy): Eukaryota > Metazoa > Chordata > Actinopteri > Anabantiformes > Anabantidae > Ctenopoma > Ctenopoma kingsleyae. Next base: position 18,952,682 of record JAUBNQ010000025.1, on the reverse strand, counting down.
ACCCTTTGGATCTGTACTGTCCAACAGATGGACCTGCCAGGAAGCCATCCACTTGCTGAGACCAAAGGCTGAGAAGAAATGTAAAAGAAATGAAAAGAAATGTAACTTTGAGACTTTGCTTAAGGAATACAGAGTGAATGTTTCAAGTTAGGAATCAGCTAAAATATATCATGCTGTGATCTCATCAGTCTGTCAAGGTTCCCACTTCTGATTGACCACTTGAGCAAGAGTATGTGGATTTAAAAGAACTCTTTATTTGAAAAAGAGATCATAGCCAGTCAGTCAGTGGATTCTGCACTTTATGGATGTTGGCTGTGTTTGGAAATGTACTGTGTGTGTGGTATATGGTCATAGTTAAAGAGAGTGAGAAGGCTCAGTTTGAACACAATGTGGATTTTGAAAAACCAATGCATTTTGTTGGCCTGTGTCAAGCAGCCATGGTGGCTTCCACAGCTTAATCTCAAGGATGTGCAATTGGACTGAAGGGTGAAGAAGCAATACAGTTGAAGCAAGTGTATATCACTGAACCTCCAACCAACAAAACACAATGAGCAGCAGCATGGATAGATTTCTTGTTAGGGTGTAATTGCAGCGGTAAGGGGTCTTACTCTGATGATTTTAACATATGAATCCTTAGCTGTGGCTTTTTGCTGGTTTTTCTCAAGACGGTCACGTTTGTAAGACTTTCCTTTACAATTTGATGCAAGTTTCCTTTCAACCATTACGAATTAAACATAACACCATTTGGCTTATTAAAACCATAGTGTGATTTATCTCCATTTTTGTCCATTTTTTCCCCCTAATTGCCCACCCACTCCTTAGAAACAAGATTGTCTAGTCTGTCTGTGAGAATGCCCTCAGCTGTCAGCAGTCACTGACTGAAACATGTTGAAAACGTCTCCGCTAAAAAGTGGAAACCAGAATACTCAAAGACTGTCTTATGGTGCTGACACTGTCTTCCAAAGACTTGATGAAATCTTCCCTCAGTGATCCTATTTATTACTGTTTTTCTCTTTAAGCAAAACATTAGTTAGTTATTACTATGTTAACATTAAGTTTGACTTTAATATATTTGATTAGTTAGTAAGTTAATTAGTTAGTAAACTGGAAATATTTGATTTGATTTACAATAAGTAGTGTGTTGAAGTTAGTGTGTTGTGTCTCTCCTGTATATTAGATTAGATTTATAAAGTTTATAATATAAGATGTACTTAGTAAGATCGATGAGATGACCTCCCTCTGACATAAAACGCTGTCAACTTTAAATTAAAAGTTGTGTGAAATACCTTGATCCCAAAAAACATATCTCTCTCTCAGTTCTGAAATTGCCATCTGGAGCATTAACTTTCATCCTTGCATGTAGTAAGTCCTTCCCTTGGAGGATCTAGAGTTACATAAACACTGAGTGTCATATGGGGTTTTATAATTGTGCTATTCATATTGCATGATACAATCAACCTTAAGCCATGTTGGGTGCAGTGCCATGAATGGTAGGAAGAATATGTTAGCAATAAACATGAGAAGGTCTGCTCCATTGACAGGAATTCCACTTTCTGCTGCTGCTGTGAAACATGGCATACCTAATTGTACAGTGGTCACCCACTAGGTCTAAATAGGTACAAGACCACACAGTACGATGCAGGCCCACTGTAGGAAACTCTCAGAGACACAAGAAGAAACTGTGAGCTTTATTCACTGATTGTTTTGCTTTGGGGTGATCCATCTGCGAAGGTCTCAAAATACACAAATCTCCATTTATATCACTGTTACATGTCACGTGGGATGTCATGCCATGCACTTTGGAGTATGGACCCATGTGACCCGGGAGTTCACTTTGTTTTAAAAACATGCTAGACCCATTAACCAATGACTTTAGTTGCAACACCTGGAATAATTTTCTTTTCAAAACATTTATTCTATCTACTTTTTAAAGACACAGTATTGTTAATGCCTGTGTGATAGTAATGTAGCTTTTGAGTCACTGGTAGTAACTTGCAGCACAAGAGTAAAAGAAACCACAGAAGTGTCAAGAAAGAACAACTTCATGACTTGGACAAGTGATGAGGAGGTGAGAAGATTTATGGGGTGATAAGTAGTGTGCTTACTCTTGAGGATATGGCCCCTACATTCTCCCCAAAATCTCCCAAAAAAAGGAAAAACAAGTGGTGTATTTGGTAGTATGTGAATTTTACTCCATCACTGGTCAACCCAAGTTTAGATCACCCCCTCCCCCCGTTAATGACACATTCAAATTAGCTGTGGTTAGGGTTTTCTTCAAATACACAGCTAGATTCACACAAATTCTTCTCCCCACCTCACCTCTCTCTGGTCTGGCCTAAGAAAACCACATGCCGGGGTCACGGTGCTCTCCTCAAGCCAAACCAGACCCATAATTTTGCTTTTGTTTCAGATGTAGCCTCAAAGCCTGAAATATAAAGACCCAGGCCAGTCTGAGAAGGTCAGTATGTAGAGGGAAAGAACGAGGTAGAGAAAGAGAATGGGAAAGACTGAAAGAAAGCAAGAATTAAAGTAAGAATGAGAGAGGGGATAGAGAGAAAAAGAGAAACTCAAGAGTGCTGGTGAGAGTGGAGTGGTTTTCAATCTGTGGAGGAAGTCTTTATTATATAGTATGTGTGTGGACAGGAAGAGCTGTGTAACGATGAGCAGATCTTGCCAAACCATTGGCCATTACTGACCATTGCTGACCATTACACCCAATGAGCTGTAGCTATTTTGGATCTGTGCTATCTTCAGATTAACAGCACAATAACGAATAAATCTAATCTCTCAATGTGACATGAAAACAACTAACAACTTCTTCTCCTAGATAGCTTCTTATATATGTAACCCAGTGGGTTATATATAGAGGGTGCTGGGGCGCCACCCCGCCTGTCTCACATGAAGAAGAAGAAGAGGATAGAATTCACATTAAATAATTTTAGAAAAACATGAAAATCTAACTAAACCATCTATATATTATACAGTCCCTGTGTACTGTGTATAATCTGCATTCAAGTGTAGTTTAAAAACGTTCTCTCACTCTCTCTCACGTTTTCCGCAACTGAATGGTCGTGTGGTGTATTTCTTGTTCCTTTGGGGCACAAAAATCTTTACCATAAGGTTTGTTCGAGATTAGCAAGTTCTGTGCAGATTTGATCACCGGAGATCGGCGCACAGTGCATGCCTGTTAGTTTTTTTGTCCAACTTGACACCGACTTGCTCTGACATCATGCCTATGTAGTCAACGATAACCTTGTGAGATCAAGGCGGCTGCAGATTTTGGAGCAATGTGCTGCAGTTGCTCTCCAACGGCTGCAAAACTTCAGGCGATGATGGGAAACGCCTGGCTCTCACCTGATCTAAGCTCTGATTGGTTCAGCTGTTGGATCTGCAACAGGACGTTTAGTGGAAACGTTTCCTCTTTTATTTACTTTGAAATATTAGTCTGAGTTTTCACTGTGAAGATCGATTCTTATGCAGAATAAATGCTGTGATTGATCAGAAAAAGCCGATTGTATCTTAAACTATACTGTTAAGTCACAGGTTACTTTCAGATCACTAAAATAACATCCGCACAGATTTTTCAGTCCTGATAGTCTAAATATGCGACAGATCAATAATCAAAATGTCTGTCTTGTATTTCTATTGACTGATTACTGTTTCTATCTATAGTTTAATTAGCAAACTGACATGATGACAGCATTTCATCACAGTTTTACTGCGTTTCGTGAAATACATGAGTCATATGGAGGTTAAACCATAAACACACCATTTTCTGTAAAGCATTTTAACAACAAACAACAGTTAATGGAAAATAAATGTTATTTAATCTGCATCGGGCCTCAGAGGATGTGACCATTTGGTACAAACAGGAGCATGAATACTGCTAGAAACATTAGAAACGGTCCGAATTCTTTCAGACACTCCCCCTGCTGCAGCCGCTTGCTCTTGTCTCTTTTCCAGGCGAGGCGCAGTTAATCTCGAACGAGCCTATTGACCTACGCTATAACTGGTGCATGTGCACTGGAACCCCATCCAATATAAAGTATAGGAGAACCTTGGGGTGCAAAATTTTGCTCCCAAAACCCGCCCACAAGACCGACGTTACAGCTTCAGACCCGGAAATTCAACTGGAAGTTTGCTGCAACGCTGGTGTTTTGTTTACAGTCAGTTGGAGGAGCAGTTTTTTGTCATGGATAATACAAATTCAGTTGTTAAAAACTAAACCGTTCCACAGAAGAACCCCACAGGAAAAGATTAAAGATTCTGGACCTCACCGGCCAGACAACGAAATGAAATAACTAGTTTCTCCAGAAACTGGTCTGAGAAGAAGTCCTGGCTAACTCTCTGTCCTGAGACCGGAGCTTTGGTTTGTTTCTCCTGCCTCCTCTGTCAGCTTTCAGGAAAAGAACGAGTCTGGATTTAGACAGGTAATACGGATTTAATACATTTTCTTGATAAAGTGAGAAAACATGAACAGACTAGCAGCTACATAGAAAATGCTAATTGCTATGTGTCTTACAATGATTAGCAATGTGAATATCGCTACGCAGCTTAATGAAAGCTACAGGATAGAGTGTACTGCATTATATTCTGTGGTGCGTTTGAGCTCATGTTGCATGGTCATGATGAAAGTGAATCCTGGCATTTTCTGGGGACTGGTTTAAGGGGACATCTAAGACCATGCAGAATGAGCTGCTTGACTGCATGTTCTCAGTTGAAGGAGAGACAGGTGAAATTTACTTATAAATGACTGAAAACACAGACTGTCTATTTTCATGTTAATTTAATATGTTAAAGCAGTGTGATGCACGATAATGGTGCTTTGGTTTATACTAGTGGTGATATGTTGTTAGAGTGCATGTGAAAACTGACTTGCAAAAGTGTGCCCCCCAAAAAAATAATTTCACCAGCCGCCACTGCTGTAACCTCTACTGTCTTTAATATAGCTTAGAAAAGTAAACAAAGTTTTTTCGTGTATGACAAAGTGATTTGTTTGACCATACTGTTCATGAAGACAGACAATGACTTTTTATGTCTCATTCTGCCACAGCAGATGTAGCAATATGTTTTTGTTCAACTTAAATGATCCACTTTTGTAAAAATCTAAAATTTCTCCTCACAACTCTGCAAAATACAGGCATGTATAGAAAAAGGCTGGATGCTCTGTTGCAAAGGCCATTCATAAATTGGCTGTTCTTGCAAATGATATTTTTAAGTCAAATGTGTAATGTTGTTGTATTCTGTATAGTATTCTTAATGCCAAAAGCAGTTTCAACAATAGTATTATGTTCATGGTCCCTCTTCACCAAATTTATACACAGCTGACATTTAGGTGTGCCAAACCAGAACTCCAGTCACGATGAAACACGTTTCCTGCCAATCACCACCGTGTGTTAAAATCTAAAAGGTCATAATGCACACTATAAGGCTTCCATTGTAAAAAACAGAGTAGAGTGGAGGTGGTGTAGTGTGGGGGTGATGGACTAAAACCCCAAAACCTCAACCTTCTTTTAACAAAAACAAACCAGTTTTATTTGAGAGCCAGCTAGTGCATTATACTCCTCTGACCTCAGGAAGCTTTCTCTTTCAGTCCAGCTCTGGACACACTGTTCCACAATCAGAAGACCAGGGAGATCTATGACACATGCGATGGCCAAACTGCAGTGTGGCCCTGGCCACAAATCCAACAACATTTGCCCCCTGGAGCCTTGTTTCATGGGAAGCTGACACTCTGACCACAGATGGACAATAATATGGCTTTTGCTTGGCGCACATTGGTGTTTTGTATATTATGTGACATATTGCTTGGCTTAGCATTAGATATTGTAAAACTACCCATAATCATTCAGTCTCATGGGGAGATGTTGAGTAATGGCAGTCAGTATAAGGATTTAGAGTGACATTTATTTGAGGGTAATACATTAGAACAATATTGCAAGAAAATGCAGCAAATGGGACTTAAAAGTAAACCACTGCTAGCTCTGAGTGTCCTGCAGTACACCACACAAAGTAGCACTGCCATCATCTACCCATGATTTAACAGGTTTAATGGAATCTTTTTATATTAGTGCTATAATCATAAAGCCCAGCAAGTTCACTCATCAGTCTTTGTAAAGGGGACATCATGTCAAAATAAGTATTTCTTCAGAATCAAACTTGTAAGAAGCACTTGTTGGTTACCAAATATTATTGCACTTCTTCAGTGACAGTTGAATGTAAGCAGCAGGTTTGTATTTAAGGAACAGTTTTGTTCCAAGAGCTCCATGCATACCTCTCCATCAGACGATGTACTGATTTTATCTCCTGCTTGACAGAAATGCCACAGACTAAAACAGTTTTTTTTCTCTGCCTTGTCCAGCCTTGTGCTGTTGGATCATGTTCAGGTGACATCTGGAAGCCTTGGTGTCTACTGCTTTCATAGTAATTGTTTATGTTTTGAGCCCACTGACAAGTCTTAACTTGCCATGTTTTATTAAGACCTTTATTAAAGAATCTACAGTAGAAAGTTCAGAACAGACCTGCAAGATACCACCATGGGGAGTTTTGTAATGAAAACTGAAATGCCCAACAAAGGAATATTCTGTGCTCTCACTGTACACAACCCACTCATGGCCGCTGATATTGAGCCTGAATCACAGACATGCTGGCATCTGGCTGGTCAGGCGTTATGTATCCAAGGTCAGTGAAACTGCCAAATCTTAGACATGTTATTAAACACAATATACACACATTCACCACACTGTAAAGTAAACAACATTAAACACAGCCCACTGATTTAAATGAGTGCATTACTACCTCTATTGTGAATTGTTTGTTTTTAAGAAGAAGGTTTGCTGCCTGTAATTGTATCTGACAGAATGCCCTGTGACAAGAAACCACACAAATGCATTATATGCTCACAGATTGGACAGAAACGTCAGCATTATGATTTATTTTACCGTGTACAGTAAACAAGGCGAGACAGGCGATTCCGTCCTCTCTGAAAACAAGCATATCAGACTGGATTCCATTCCTCTCCTATTTCATTTCATATTTCATATAGCCCATTTGAACAGTTGTGTTATTATGGCAGTGTACATAGGACTTTGCACTGGGCAAGACCTCAGGAATGCTGATGATGTGTAAGTTGACACTATGCTGGCTGCAGGAAACTAAAACATTATTTATTGCAGACTGGTGGCCCCTCTGATAGGTAGGTGGTGTTTATTGCCAGGCAGTCGAGTGTATAGGCTGTCACAGAATGGTTGGCAAAACTGTATCAGTGTCAGAATGAATTGAATATAATGACAAGTTTAGAATTGGAAATATGCAATGTGCCTCATTCAGCTAGCTGCCCATAGTATTCTTTCCACTGACGCAATCCTTTGTTTTTGCAGAGTAACGTACAGTAATCAGAGCATACCTACTCTATATTGTGTATTAACAGGAAGGGTGTTATAGACACAGGTCAAGTTCACAATACAAGCCTTCTAAAATTTGAAACTTGGATACACAATTCATGAATAGAGACTTTTCACAGATCATCTGCTTTCAAACTGTAACATTTCAAAAAGTGAACTGCGAAATATTTTCTGCTGTAGCTCAGAGCTTTACTGTAAATGCAGATGTCTGAGCATGTTGATGCTTGTAAAATGGAACTTTGTCTCTATTTTGCCCATATGTTCTGCATTGCAGCAATGTGGCCAGTGAATCATGCATTATACTGAAAAAAACAAACTCTTTGTGAAATTTAGGGGAAATTTAGTGACTGTTTTGGTTTACAGTTTGCTGTGTATTTCCACTGCACATGTCTCCTTTGGTCCACCACAGTAAAACAACAGGTTGTTGCAGGATGTTTTTCAGATTAATTTAGATATGGTCATTACATTAACAGATTTTTTTTAACACCTACGGTTACGGACCACAGTTTTTCCTTCATGTATTTCACTCATACAACTGAAGTCTCAATGGTAGCGTCCAAGTGAGTATAGTTAACATGGATCGTGTGCTGTGCTTAGATTTACTCAGTCAACTGCATCCTCCAGTGGCTGGTTTTGACTGCCCTCTACAAGCCCTTAACCTTTACCTAAAGACACTGGTGGATATCAGCCAAAGAATGCAAAGCATGTAAGGACACTGTAGGCTATAGGCTAGCTAGGAAGGCTATGAATGATGCATTGCACAGCTACTGATATGATTTCATACCCAAATGCAGATCTTCCTCTTTTCCGTTCTTTCTGCTGTATGCATTTAACTGTAAGCCTAACTGTAAAAATGACAGGTTTGTACGCGTAGAGGCTTGACTGCAGAGCTCTTATGGTGTACCTGAAGGCCAACCACAGTGTAAAACCTCTCCTCTGAGGAAGGAGAATCAGGATGTGGCTTTGAAGAAAAGCAGAACTGCATGTGTGTGTGCACATGTGTATGTGTGAGAGAGTGACTATGAGGGAGAGAGGAGCGTTTTGAACTCAACACGCATGCATGCATATATGTTGATGTTCAGTGTGTATGTGTGTGTGGTCCTTTTAGTGAGGTGGAAAATTATTTTTAAGTTTTAGTTAAATATTTGCTTTTCCTTCATATTGCCAATGACATTTTTAGAACTTCAGAAGGACTTGACACTATTGAGACTGAGAAAAAAAAAAAACCTAGTGAGGATGTTAATGGGTGATCCTGTGAATGAGCAAAAGCACACAAATAGGTACTGAGGCTTGCTACACAAGGGGACAACAAACTGCAAGCAATTAAAATCAAGTTTATTTTCATCACAGAATAGTTTGAACCTTTCCCAATCTAAGATTCACATTGAGAAAATACACAGCCTTAGCAGCAGACATCACAAATGAGTAACTTGGCATCTGTGACACTATGGTAAAACCCAAACAAAAACTCAAGTTTGTTTAGTCATCCTGACCAATTTATTGTTGGCAACTCTGTTTAGTTAGGTTTCACTGCAGTACAAAACTTATCTTCCAGCATTGCAACAAAGGTGTTCTTAGAAGAAGCCATAAAGTAAGAACATCATTGTGATTTGGTCTGTTTCAAATTGCCTGTTTTCATGGGCCAGTGTGGCAGAATCACCATTAAAACTAGCAGTGCACATTTGTGTATAATAATGGATATAAAATCTATGTTTAACTCCTGGAACAGGCTTTATTTGTTTCAGAACAATGGCAGATGGATTACACTGGGGGGCAACGGAGTGGCAAGAGGTCTAGGCAAGGTGGCAATGCGGGAGGCAGACGGTGTTTGATGCAGGGCCGTAACTACATTTTTCAGGGACCTAAGATTATATTTACAATTATATATTTTTGGTGAATTAATATTTAATTTGAAGGCTATAAGAAGCTTTTGGGTAAACAAGCGATTCGTTTTTACAAGTATGATTTTAAGGACATAAAAGTTGGGTGGCCAGCTGGAGGGGCAAGACTCTACAGCAAGGGGGCAGTTGCCCCCACCTTACCCCCCGTAGATCTGCCCCTGTTTCAAAAAGATGTTCAAATAAAAGCATAATGTAAAATTCCATTGAGTGTGGCACTGAAATGTTGGGAGCACCCAAAAAAGCTAATAAGAGGTCCTGTGAAGAGTGTCATTTTGCTTGGGTTTTCTGACAGAAAGTCTTTGCTACAGTATATGGCCAATGGGAAAATGCAACTATGCAGTGCCGATGGCCCGCACTCTGTGAGCTGGGAAGATCTTACTCACCAGTGGGTAGATTTATAGGCCTCACTAATCAATGTGTAATATTGTCCATCAGTTAAAAGAGTGTCTTCTGAATTCTGACTGGTCACAAAAAAGTAAAATAAATAAAACTTCACAGCCATTACTGGATTGCCTAGTCCGGACTTAGTTTGCAAATGTGACACCTGTGTTATAGAAGTTCATCAAGCCTATTTGATCTAATCTAACATCTGTTCCACAGAGCAGTAAGAACAAAAAACTCAAAGCTGAGTGTTAAAATAGGTGGCTGCCAATACCTGTCCAGCAGTAAGCACATTGATGAGTAAAATTACGTTTATCTTTAGCATGTAAACAGTTGGTTCCTTCGATGTTTGTATGAAGTTAACTGCAATCAGAACCAATGAATCAAACCAGATTCCTAAAAACATGTGTGTGTACTAAAAACACACGGAAAGTTTCCATCATTAATGTCTTCTTCAAACTACAAAAGAGTCTCTGGAGAGTTTTAAGTCTCACAATGTCAACAGTGCATGCTGAGAAGTCTGCTGGTTTTGTTTAAAACATGTTGCCCAACTTATAATTTCAAGCTAAATTACTACAAGTCAGAACAAATGATGTTTACAAGTTCTGAAAATAAAAACTAGTATTCTTAAGTTGACTTGAAAATAAATAATTGTGACAAAAAATAGTCATTGAAAAATTCCCATATGATGTTTTACAGTGTTCTGAGGATAAGATCAGGTTTTGTCTTTTATCCTTGCTGTCCCTGCAGTTGGTAACGTTTATTTTCACCCTAAATGGTCAAAAACTCAACAACAGCTGTACAAACAAAGCGATTTAGTTGGAATTATAGACACGTCACCTGTCCTCTCTATTGCTTGTCTCAACTAATGACTAATTACCACTCTATTTCTCATTAGACATCCATAGTCACTGGTAATAGAATTTATTAAGTATATATTAAGTCACTAGACACCAAGATGGTGCTCCCCAGAGGCGACGTTGCAGAGCTCTTCAAGTCAAGTTACTTTTTTTTCTTCTTCCCTTTCTTACTTTTTTGTGTCGAGTCACGACACACTCTGCAAACATTCTCTATGATCGGGCGATCTTAGACGACAGAGAGCTGGAGATGACCAGGGGTACCTTTTCTGGCACAACAACGCGCGGTTACTGTTGTAATCACTGTCGGCTGGAATATTACAAATACAAATTATGGACGAACAAATTAAGATGAGGACCAAATCTACGAGCGGCCTCCTGCAACGTCTGCAGAAAGGATTTGACGCTTTTCACAGTGAGGGAGTGTGAGCTGTCGAGTCACATGAAAGGCGAGCGTTAGCAGAGAGTTTATGTTAATAATGTTGTGCAATAGTTTGTTAATGTGCTCAGGCTAAATTATTTAGATGCACCGTGTGTGATGTAATATGGTAACGTTAGTATGGTCAGTTATGGAAAATGCTGTGAACTTAACTAACACTATTTAACAGTCAAGTTACTTCGGACTTCATGAAACGTTAGCCTGATGCATAACTAGCCAACTTCAGGCTAACGGAGTAAAGACTGGACAGGTGCCTGTCACATAGAGATTAAACACTTTAAAGATAATCGGACTTCTACAGTAACACATACAGCAACACAGTTAGACATCTTACTGATAGTTGTATTGACAATGAAGTTATATTACATTATATTTTTTATAACATTTTTCTCCTATTTTTGGTGTTATGTAGGAATCTCAAGATCTCATGAGAAGACCTATGAATCCAGTCCTGCAGTGAGGATTTCTTTCCAGTGGAGAAGCAACACCTCAAACAGCACAGCTACATCCACATCAGCTGCCAGCAGTGTAAAGAGTAACAGTGGAGTGGAAGAAGCCAGTGGACAACAACAGGAGTTACTACATTTTCCCCCTTTTTAACAGAAGGGGAAAAATGACACTTATGTCAACCTAAGCTGATTTGTGTTTATTTGCACATTTT
>JAUBNQ010000025.1:18910302-18926907 GCA_032353495.1 Ctenopoma kingsleyae | reverse complement strand
AGATTTTTCATTGGAGTTGTGGAAGGCCTTTATTTCCGAATGTAACCAATTTGCTTAATCTCAAAACAAAGGTATCATGATTTCAAAATGAAACAATCAGATAAGCTATTCTGTTAATATAACCTGAAGTAAGCCAGCTAAGAGAATGTGATATGCGCTGCACAGTAAATCTATAAAAAATGAAACGCATGAGCGCACACTAAATCTCCATCATTTATTAATGTGACCAAAATTTCAACCATAACTGGAGCCAGGTGAATGAAACTTGGTGTACATTCACAAATAAAACTGTGCATATTTTGTACATTTTGTGCATTTTTTGGTCAGGTTTATAAATAGACATATGCCAGATTCTGCTTTATAAATCAATGAAATGTCCGTACAGCTGTTCTCGGTTCTTGTCATGGCAAGTTAAATGCTATTATAAGACAACCTATGAGATACGGTGTAAGTCTAATAAATCTTTTGAAAGTTGTAATTCATATTACATGGCTACATTATTAGTCGTGTTTATGTAGACCCCTATGTGATCTCAGTCTTATGTGCTGATTCTGTTATAGCTGCAGGGAGAGCCGCTGTATCTAACTAGGCATTCCTTCTTAATTTGTATCACAGAGAGTGTTGCACCTATCCAAGGTGTTTGACATGCGACCAAAAAAATAGGCTGGTGCAGAAGTATTCTTTCTGCACACTGTACTGTGTTGGATCAATGGGTTTGCCTATCAAACTAGCTTCAATAATCCGTAAAGCACTGCTTATCACCTGGATAATACCATCCCTAGAATGAAGTGTGGTGGTAGCACCTGATGTGTGGGTGCATATCAGTAACAGAGAGAATGGTAAAAAATGAAGGAAAAATAAATGTCAAATGAAGACAGTCCTCAAAGAAAGGTTGATCCAGAGCACATGCAACCTGTAACTGGGGTGATTGTTCACTTTTCAGCATGACAGTGAACCAAAACATACAGCCAAGACACAACTGGAGTGGCTTTGAGCAACTAGCAACCTGTGCAACTAGACTGCAATTGTCAGTAGTAGTAGTAGTCAGAAGTAGCATCGCAACTAGCAACTGTGTGTCTTTGTGTGCTCTATACACACACTCTGTACACACAATCTTTGTGCTTCTCTATAGGGGATTATGCCAAATGATATATGTAGGTTACCTTTGCCATCAGGGACAGTAGGATTTAGCTCTTATCACTAGCCATCAGAGTTACCGTTACATGGATAATTATCACTGTCTGCTAAATGGCTTTAAGAGGCTCACTATATGAATGTTTGTGTATGCGCATGTGTGCATGTATTTGTGTGTGCAAGACATAGGCATGTGTATTTGTCTCTGTGTGGTTTTGGGAACAGTGCCACATTCAATTGTATCAGCAACCCTTACCTCTTCCCTAATTCTTATTTTGGTTCAAGCCTCTCTTCTGTTTGTTTTGGCAATTCAGCGTGGGAAACACAAACATACAATAAACTGCTCCCTCTCTGTTTGTGTTTTTCATACCTACATGAATCTTCTTGTATTTTCCAGTATCACTTGCAGGTACTGTCTTGTTTTGCTGAAATACATCATTAATCCATTTGTTGCAGGCAGCCTGTGAGATGATCTCCAAATTGCTTTCTCTAACACTAGGTGTCAGTGTCGTGCGTAGCTCTCAGGGTGCCGGCGACAGACTTTCCATTCTTACTGTGAAACAGACTTTGAAATTCTCTGACTGAATAACTCATTAAATGACAGTGACAAGATAATAGCTATAGATGTTCATTTTCTAATTTCACTTTTGCAGACCTTGTTAGGGAAAAAATGAGTTGATGACATGTCACTGTTATGACTATTCATTCTATTATATTAAAAGAGCCTCATACAACAAAGAACATGCAATAAAGGGCTATATATGTGCTTGGTAATAAAGTGTTTGAAGTGTGGTGTTTGCTGATTAATACATCAATTAAGCCCGTACTCTTCTCTGTCTAAAGTTTTATGAAACAGCCTATAAAAAGCCAAACACATCTTAAAAACAAAACTCCTATATTAAAACTCATTTATAGATTAATACAACTGGTTCACATTCCTTTCAGTCAATAAAATACAACCACATATCACGACCCATCTGGTAGTGAACTGTTAAAAGAAGTAAATCATTAAGCAGGGTAGTGCATGACCTGTGGAGTGTGCTATTTTTAAATAGCCCATTTAGCATGCTGTTTCATGGAGCAGCTGTAGCTAGCACCTCAGCTTTGCTTAAGGTCATTTAGTAAAGACTGCAGTGTGATGATGAGGGACTTGAGGCTCTACTATACCTTTATCTCAGGGCAGAAAGGAGAGGAGGAGATGGTCAGCATATTTGTGACCTGTGGGTCACCAACATCCTGCACCAACTAGGGACAATAGGTCCTACCTTCCACATCTGACTGTTACTTCTCCTTCTTCCACCTAGTTTCTTTCTAGTTATCACTTTCTTCTTCTTCTGATCTGCTCTCCTAAGTGTTTGTTATCTTTGTTTTGGAATGACTACACAGTTGTTTTAGGTTCAACAACTGCCAATAGTTTAGCTTATGATGACTATGCAGATTAGTTCATTCTGTACTACAAGGTATTATTACTGGAGATGGGAAGATAATTGTTGTTCCTGGTTAACAAATAACTAAACACATTCTTAAGGTTTTATAGCCACTTCACAGCAATTAAATGTGTAGCACTTACACATTGATACAGGTGTGTATGCTTCATATTAAAATATTTAAGCGTAGCCACTTATCTGCCAGAAGACACTGGCAATACTGCAATTTTGTTCTTCAGCCAAATTTTCATCCACTTTTTTTCAGCAGTGCAGTTGATGACATTACTTACATACTTACAACGTAGGTTATTTCTGCAGGATCAATTTCGACCATCTTTTCAAACAGGGGTCTGTCTGTTTTAATACAACTATAGTTAAGATAAAAGGTGATTTTAAATATAAGTAGAAAATTGAGTCTCAAATCTCACACTGACCAAACTATTAATTGACATATAGCTTGTAAGCTTATAACATGTTGGCAAAGAAACCAGTGACATAGTGTCATATGGCATGTATACTATAGCAAGGTATGTGACATCTGATGATGGGGAGTGAGGTGAATGTGAATGTAGTCAAGACCACAAGGAAATTAACTCGCATAAGGAGTGTTTACATGAGTTCACTTCCTTCAGATAAGGTAATGGCTAATCTCTTATCTGGAAAATTACAAGTATGTGTTCCAAGTTAAAAAAGAACAGGAATCTATGTGGAGTTGGGTGTCTATATGGAGTTGCATGCTTTGCGCATCATAGAGGAAATTGCAAGATTATGCCTTAGGCCTGGCCAGTAGTAATTACTGAAGAAGTGGCCTATAATCTGTGGTTGTACTGTGATGCGTGTGAGTATTACTGTGATTGTATGGAGGCCGGGATGCCATTGTTGTACATATTTTTATACTCCTCTATAAAGGTTGTTTGCGGACAGTCAGATGCATATGTTATGTATTTCACACCTGTAAGAAAAAAAAAAAGTTTAAAATATTTTGTAAAAAATGATCAGGGTGACTGTTCCAATGTATCTTAAAATAGTTTTATGACGTAGAATACAGTGTTGAGGCTGGTTTGTTTTCAGAGATAGATACTTATCATTGCATCAATAACGTACTGTATGTTTTGACTATCATTTATTATCTAATGGAAAGGAAATGTGTGCATGTACTTTGAACTATACAGACTAGTAATTATAAAGGCATACAAAATAAAATCAAGCTGTTCATAAACAGCCTAAGGAAAACCTTTTCTTAAAGTCTCACCTTTGATCTCACAAGATCACTGGCATTTGTTTAATTAATCTTCAGTTTTTCTTGGCTCGCCCTTTCTTTTGCTTTCGTCACCCTTCTCCTTGGCACCCATTTAGATCAGGATTAAAGTTTCTCTGAAATAATTAATGAATAAAAAGTTACATTTACCAGCCAATCATAATCTTTGTGTCATTAAAGCTTGATAACAGCCCTTGTTTGGAGGAGAACACCTGATCTACCTGCCATCAGCTCCTCATGAGCTTTGTGCAGCTGCTGCCTTGGCTGGCCCATCGCTGGTTCAGTTCCAGGCCCTGAAGCTCTTTACCATCAACACTCAATCACAGCTACCACATTAAGGTTGGTGACAAATGACCCCTGAAGTCATGGAAAATCATAACACCTCACAGAAACTCATGACAGCTCGTGGCAGATCAGAACATCTTGTTCCAACCAGGGCTTTGATGTGTGCCAGCATTGTTAACCACAAATGGAAACTGAGTGTTGGAATTGTGTGTTAGTAGTGCATTTAGGGATTTCCCAGGTAAGAGAGCCAAGGTCATTAGGTCAGAACAGAACTGAAATTACAGGGACCATTACAAGCATACATGAATATATCATTACGGGTCAGACACCAGCCTAATTCTGAGATGCACCTATTGTCCAAAATATGCAATGTTATGTGGTAGTTACACACACTACTGAAATCAATAAAAAACCCTAAGTGGTTATTCAGTTATAGAATTACCTATCAAAGTCACTAGAGAACCTCAGGGTGGCACGTGACTAGCAAGGAAGGGCAGGTGCATGTTGGTTTTAAATAGTGAGATGTCAGTAGTCCGGTTTTCATCCAAATGAACTGTAAAAGTTTAACAGAGTTTTCCAGTGAATGGCCAGACTTAATGTACATGTTGCACTAATTCTCCCGTCAGTTACCATTTAAATTGCAGCAGATGCGGACATGAGATTATGGAATTAAAAGAGCACCAGTCCAACCTAAAGCGTGGAAGTGGAAAACCATCTAGTAAATGTGATGGAAATCTATTTGTGTTACTCATAATTTGAAAGCTGCTTCTTGTCAACTTGTTTTTGTTGAACCTGGGGGGGGGTGATTTCATCTCAGGAAATGCAGCTGTTGTCATTTTGCCCACTTCCAAACACGGCAGCCGTTGCAGTAATAATGACTGTGACACAGCTCATGGAGGCAGTTAAGAATTTACAAGTTTGTCCCACACAATAATGTGTTATAGTTTCTCTAAAGGAGATGAGAAAAAAGCAGCACTAAAGAGCAGAGTTATATCATGCATTCTGCAACAGATTTACCATTTACTTGAAGAAAGCCTGATAAGAAAACTTTAAAATATCCGAGAAGCTAATAAAACTCTTTGCACTTCATTATTTAAGTTCAAATCCAGTGTGTTGGAGAAGAAGTTAAAATTAGAAGTATCCTGTCTCAAAGTGATGAAAAACGAGCCCATGCATTTGTTACTTCTAGGCTGGATTAATGTAATTCAGTACTAATAGGAAGTTCCAATAACTCCCTTAAAAGCCTCTAGTTAAGCCAAAATGCTGCAGCCGGAGTTCCAACTGGAATTAGGAAAAGGGATTATAATAAGGAGGAAGGAGAAACCTACATTACCTCCTCTCCATTGATTCCCTGTAAAATTTAATTTAAATTTAATTAAGAATTTAAAATCCTTCTCCTTACATATAAAGCACTAAATGATCAAGCTCCATCATATGTTAAAGACCTCATAGTGTCATATTATCCCAGTAGAACACCTTGCTCTCTTGTGCTTTCTAGAATTCCCAAATGTACGATATGAGCTGTCAAGCTTTTCTCCTGGAACCAGCTCCCAGTTCAGGTTTGGGAGGCAGACACCCTCCCTGTTTTTAAGACTTGGCTTAAAACTTTGCTTTTTTTTTTATTAATTCTAGCTTATAGTCAGAGCTGGCTCAGGTGACTTGTGGTTAGTAGTTAGTCTCTTAGGGTTGGCTCAGTTGGGATTTGTAGGGTTTTCTACGTAAGTCTGTATATGTGTATTGTTAGATTCTGTAAGGTCTTACATTGTAAAGTGCCTTGAGATGACTGTATTTACTGAGTGTCTCAGAATCAGAAATACTTTATTAACCCCATAGGGAAATTATCTTGGTGTAACTCTCCATTAAGTGTGAACACTTAAACGTATATGGATAAAAGTGTCACTTTTATGGCATGGAATAAAGAGAAGTCAAAGAAGAGAAGCAAAAGGAGAGAGAAACGTTCATACTTTGAACAGGCCTTCTCTGTTTTAAGCCTGTCCTCTGTGGTGCTGATTTATGGGCTTCTCAGTTGCTAGGATCTCAGATGCGCACAGTGGTTCTTCATGACGCTGAGTGGTCGAGGTGCACTGCCAGAACCTGGTCTGGACTCGGACCCAAACACTAATGCAAGTACAAAATAACCTACAGCATGTATAACCTGCCAGTCTGAGAAAACACGAGCATTAGCTCATAAGCATCATGTCAAAATGAGCACAGAGCAAGACAGATTAATAACCTGATTAACTGACAGTCACCAGACAGTGGACTGTTTCTGAAAAACTACAGCTAACATCTGCATTATACAAGTACAGCACAAGACATCTACTACTGTGCTCTTGCTACGCTAACTAACACGCAGGCTAATTACTGAATAATGACTTAATGAGAGCTGCGGGTTTGACTCAGCAGGAAACAACTGTTCTGTTTTACATCCAGTAACATGCTCTTGCAGCATGACTCATGCTTGCTGGCCCAGTCCTTGACTCCATGTGCACTAGGAAATGCACAAACCTGCCTGTCTCTCTGTCTGTCTGTCTGACTGACTGCCTGTCTGACTGAGTGATTGACACCAAGATGAAGGGGGGCTGTGGTTTAAGAGAAAATATGGAAGTATTATATTCATTGGTAGAGACATTAGATTTCAGTTTTGATATTCTGATATATAAACTATATGTAAAATATCAATGATAATTCAGTTGTTTATCTCAGCCTGAGTACCTGCCATCCCTCTCACTCATTGCAGTGAATGTCACGCCTCTAGTTTGCGGTGGCCGTTAAAGGGAAGCCAAAGTGCCAAAGACTTAAGCTGTGTGGGAACACTTTAAACTGAACGATGACAAGACAAAAGCTGAGTGCCGAAAAATGCTTTTACCAGAGAATGTGGACAAACTAATCTTCCTCACATACAGTACAACATGAAGAGTATAGAGTGTAAGCTGAAGGTTTATTGAGCATGCAATATGATTCTAATTCATTTGAGTTATTTTATGAGAAGAAGTTTCTTATTAACATGTGTGTCATGCTTTAGTTTATTTCATTTAAACTTTGCATGAAGCTAATATAGCTATCAACTGCACTACCTACCAAGTTTTATTCATCACGGCATGTTATGTCATTGTATAATTAATGAAGTTTAAATAGTTCACATGTAATTACATGTAATTAACCAAAAGACTAAGTTATCTGGAATTAACTCTGTTCACAACAACATGAAAAAAATCAGCAAAATATCAACATAACACCTACTATTAGTCCTCCCTTCATGTAGAAAAAACACCCAGTCGCGCTCTGAGATCTATAATCCTTCCTTAATGCTAGCTCACTCTTCCACAGCAATGGTCTGAAGCTAAGCTGACAAGATGGAGGTATTGACATGAATCCGGCAATAGAGGGCTGCCGGCTCCAGCTTGTAATTCCCTCTGAAGCCAGTTGGCTAAGGCAAATACAAGACCCCCTGTTACCGAAGAAGGATTAGAAACACTGTAATGAACCTGCAGTCACTTTGAATGACAGCATGACACACATGCACACACGTGTGATAAGATGCTCTCTGCTTCACATTCTGCTAAAGTTAGTTTTTCCTACACTGAGATAGTGACTTGCCTAATGCTGTTTTTACTCACACAGTAAAATTGACCCACTGAATTATTCAGTTGCAAGCTACAAGAGGAAGCTATACTGTAAAAATACTGATCCGTCAACAGATAGTGTCAATGCCTAATGGTAGCTTCAGTGTGTGTCTCAAGCAGGAAGTATTGTTGGAATGGATGGCAGTCAGGCACATCCACTTTCACTGGCCAAAGAGGAGGCCCACATACCTGCAGTTGCGCCATATTTCTCTCTCATCACATCCACTGAGAGCAGTAGGACAAACATACTCACTTTACACACTCAGATGTCTGAGTATGTTTATCCATGCACATGTAACCACATGTTTTGTATAAATGCGGTTCTCTTTTGGCCTTCTACTCTGTGAGTTTGCTTCATTGAAAATAAATGAATCCAATTTTTTTTTTCTTTGCTGTAATTTTGTGAAAGTTAGCCACTGAAACTTTTTGTCTAAGTCAAACTTATTTTTGTGATAGTGACAACTTTGTCCCTATTTTACAGTTTACAATTTACAGTATTAATTAAGATTAAGTTAAATATGGCCTCCGCATTTTCTGACAGACAATTGTCGGCATCTGCGTTAACTTTAGTAAGTCTTTGACCTTCCTTTTATGACCCTTGATTTATTTTGAGATGTCCTTCAGTTTTTATGTCTGTTTGTGTTGTAACTGTTTTTTGGAAAATACTAATCAAAACTCTTTTTTTTCTGAAACGCCTTCATTCCTAATTCACTCTACTGAGGGAGGTTGTTTATGCATTAAAAAGATTCTGTGGGATAAATAGGGCAGTTTAAGGTGTGAGACCTTAACACATTGCACACAGCCCTTTTTGAACTGTCTACCTGCATAGATTAATAACTTAGAACTGTGGCTCGAGCATTAGGGCACTGTGACAAATAGGCAGATGTAAAAGGTTTTTGACAGCTAAGTGTACACTTCATGGCATAGTTAATGAGATATGTCGTAGCATATCGTTGTGAAAGTGTTGAGGTGTGTGTGTGTGTTGTGCATGTGTAATTTTGGCTCCATAATACATGTATGTACTGAGCCAGATAGATGTGAGATATTTCCTCGTATTTTTGCTCTTTAATGTTTCAATTAGCAGAATCTATAGGGGTGTTTTCATAACGGGTTCCTTCACACAGCACTGGGTTGGCCTTTCCTCGCAAATCGTGGGGTGGGGGACAGCACTTGCACGCTATTTTATTTGTGTTTGCTTTTTGCCTTGGCTTCTTGTGAGGCACATTTTATGATGCTGGGTTTATTCATGTCTTTGTCATGCCTGCGGTCAAGACTGTGAGCTCAACATGCGCTCTGTATTGTGTTTTGAACATATGATTAGCAAATAAGCAAATGATATGCTCTTGGCAAACACAAAAACAATATTTTACTTTCTGAGAAAGCAGATTTATTTCAGGAAAAAAAAAAGATGAACTTGAATTTCAGTAAATGAAAAAAACAAAAGACAACCTAACCACCTGCTCTTAATTTTACTGGAATATGATCAAAACATGGTTAGTTAATCAGTGACAGATGATCCTAATGTGCAATCTGTGTTTTATTAAACAGTAGAACTTAAAATGGACTTAAATGCACTTCTTAAGAAACCAGTGAAGCCTTTCAACTGTAACAACTAAACATGTTGTGAATTAGTGCCCAAATGCCAAATTGAACCACAAGCCATCCCAGTGTTGACCTTTGAACTTGACTGTACCCACCAGCCTGATGTTGGCACTCCCGTTTATCATGTACTGTGCTGTGTGCTGTGTGTGTGTGTGTGTGTGTGTGTGTTTGCACATACTTTGGTGGGTGTTCATTCATCTTCCTGTGGTTTCCTGTGAGGATATTGGAGGCTGTCGTGTAGACATGCATGGGAAAGGTTTATTGTTGCCTTGTGCATTTGCTCATGGCAACACAGGGTTAGGCTGTTTTTATTTGGGTTTGCTACGTCTCAGGACAGAGTTCATGGACCAGGAGCCAGCCTTTAATGGGTAAACACAATTATGTTTTCAAAAACACTTTTTATGGCTATCATCAGGGCTGTGAGGAAAAAGAGATGGAAAGATATGTATTTATTCACACATTAGCTGTCACGGCATATTTTGCACTCGCTATAAATGTGCCAGTGGTTGTAAAGGAACTCATAAATGATATTAACTGTTTTTATAAACAATTTTGATTAGTTACTTATGCTTTAAATGAGCTATTATTTGGATTTGTTGCTTTGATTGTTGCTTTAAATCAAACTGTTTTGAAACTTCCTATTCAGTTCAGCAACACACATTAATATCTGTATGGAAATGTCCATGCTTATTAACAAATGCAATTTTGTGCCACTCTTGCCAGGTGTTTGATGCTTTCATAGTGCTGTTGTAATGTTTAACTGACTATTGTGACTCGTAGATCCAAGGGTGGTTACAGGAGGGTGTAAATGCATGCCCTGATAAACACACACATGTATGCTGGATGATATCTGCACTCATATAACATGCACACACACTCCTTAGTCTAACAGCCCTGCGTGGATTATTAATGGTTTTTTGGCAATAAGCCCGGTTTCCAGCACCACTCAACGTTGGGATCCCATATCGAGGGGATTTTCACTTCACCTCACAGTGTTTTTCTTGCACTAAACTAATATGTTTTCATCTTAACAGCACATGTTAACAGAGTGATTATTTGTAATCACGGTAAAACATAAGACGAGGTCGAGAGGCGACCACATGTTTGTCTAGTTGTGGTTATAAATTGTGTGTTCTGTATTTCCGATGCGTGCCTCCATGCTGCTTTCACAACAAATTCACTAATGGTTTTATAGCCACCAGTCGTCATGGCAGCGCTGAAGGCCAAAAGAAGGGCACCCTGGGAGGACAATATGAGTGTGTTGAGTGTCTTCAGGATTAGGACCACAGGGCTATTTTTCATTTCACCTCTGGGCCACCGAACAAGAGAGTAATGGGGAGCATTGCCTCTCCCAGCATCTAATCTCCCTTCAGCACTTGAGGCCAAGCAGCAGAGTGGGAGCATAGTGTGTGTATGGCCCTAAGTGTGTGTGTGTGTGTGTATTTGTATGAGAGTGAGTAAGGACCAGATGATCCATTCTAACAAGTGCAGCCACGGAATATTAATCACATAGTCTTTAGTCTCACCAGTGAGAGGAGAGTGGCTGAGGAGAGTCTCAGCATTCATGACATGTCCACACTTGAACAGCAACACACATCCTTCTACTTTAGCTCACTTCATTAGTTGTTTGTATGTTTTTGAGCTGAGACATACTATCCCCAAATGACTTCTTTCCTTAAAGGGAAATTCTAGTATTTGTCAATTTGGATGTTATTTTCAAATGTTGTCCATTATGACTATTGTTCAAACTCTCCACATCCTTTGCAGAGATTTGGGAAACAAGGACTGTGGAAAGAAAAGCATCAAGTAGGGCAAGGAGCATAAGCCCCTTGGAAATTCCTCTCACTCTTGTGGTAAACTGCATACTGTACAATAGCAATCCACTTCCTGATCAGCCCTGCGTGAATTAGCAAATATTTTCTATAAGCTTAAAGAATAAGTAAAATGCAGTGGCGGCCCATCAGTAGAGGGCGCTGGGGCGCTGCCCCACCTGTCTCACATGAATAAGAAGAAGATAGGAATCACATGAAATAATTTTAGAAAAACATGAAAATGTAAATAAACGATCAATACATTGTACAGACCGTGAGTACCGTGTATAATCTGCATTCAAGTGTAGTTTGAAAACGGTCGTGTGACGTATTTCCTGTTCCTTTGGGGCGCAAAAATCTTTACCATAGGCCTACACTATAACTGGTGCATGCGCACTGGAACCCCTCCAATACAAAGTATAGGAGAACCTTGGGGCGCAAAATTTTGTGCCCAAAGCCCGCCCACAAGACCGACGCCACAGCTTCAGACCTGGCATTTTCATGGGGCTGGTGGACTTTGTTGGATCTCTGGATGCAGCAGTACTTGCAGATTGTTACTCTGTTTAAGGGGACATCTAAGACAGTGCAGAATGAGCTGCTTGACTGCATGTTCTCAGTTGAAGTAGAGACGAGTGGAATTTACTTATCAATAGTAAATGACAGAAAACACAGACTGTGTATTTTCACATTAATTAAATTTTTTATAAGCAGTGTGATGCATGATAATGGTGCTTTGGTTTATACTAGTGGTAATATGTGGTTAGAGTGCATCTGAAAACTATATATGGCCTCCCTTCTTAGCCTGAAGACTGATAGAAAAGAAAATCTACTAAATCATATTAGCTCAGTCTTAAGATTTAATTTAACCTTCCTTTTATGATACTTGATTTTTTTTAACATTGGTTCTCAGTCTGGGGGTCAGGGCCTGATAAAGGGGTCAAGAGATAATTTTGGACAAAAGATCATTGACACTTTTTTGGAAAATATTTTCTTTTTCTATCATTGCTTTATTGACATCTTCTATATGTAATCGTTTCATTCATCGGTTCATTTCATGAACATTTTATGAGGATGTTACATAAAAACACAAAGGCGATATCTGTGATGAACTCGGATATTGCATCAAGGCTATTGTGTCCGTTAAAAGCTGACGTGGATGTTAGTGCTGATGTCTTCAGGTATACAGTACTGAACAAAATCACCTTGAAGGTTGAAGACTTATGAGACTCCACTTTGTAGTGTACTTCCAGCCAGGCGGACTGAGTGGTTACCTGGGAGAGAGAAGAGGATAACACACAAACACATACAAATACACCTGCATGCGCACGCACACGCACACACACAAACACATTTTGTTTAATGGTTTCAGTGGAAAGCTGCCAAGCTCACTGATGGCCTTTCTCCTCTTTTCCACCCTAGTCCCTCTATCCCTCCCACTTTCTAGTCTCCTTTCTGACCATCTCTTTCTATCCCTCTCTCTAACAGCATGTGCTCTTAAACCCCTAATACTAACTTTGCTATAAAATGACCCAACATAGAGAAAGTAGAGACATGAAAGTAACAATTTGTCATGATACACTGTGTACCACACACAGAACAAGCCTGAAGACATAGTACCATCTTATATCATCTTCCCCATTGACTAAAAGCACTTAAAGAAAACCTCAATTTTGTTCCTTGGTATTTTTCATTTCTGATTTAAACACAGAGGTCATGACTAAAGGTTATTGCAACAGGCTTGCACAGAAAGCAATGGATGGGCTGGTCAGGAATGTGGAGGAGTGTCTTCAAATTGATAAAAATCTGTCTTAGACCAGTCTGCCCACCAGGATAGATTTGTATTTTACTGTGCTACATTCTCCTTTTGTTTTACAATTTTTTGCAATTGCTTACACGATAAAATTAAAACTTTAAATTAAAACAGTCAAGGAGCAAAACACCAGCCCAGATTTGCACAACTATAAGCACATTAACAGCTTCACACTTTTTGCAAAACACTACACACACTTATATACCTTTGACACTGAAATCGATCATACTGTCACTTCCTTGCAATATCAAAGCAAAGACTTTCAAATGAACACACCTATGACTCAATTGACTAAGCACAGCCACCAGGTGTGCACACACACAGGTGAATAATGAGGCACACCCCAATCAGGTTTACAAACACTATAAAAAGGCAACAGGTCACCTGTCTTCAACAAAAATGTAAGGTTTGAGAGGAAGAAGAGTGCGGGTGACAGGAGGAGTCCAGAGAGAACAAGGTAGAGGAATAGGTAGAGGTAGGGGAAGAGGAAGACCTGGAGGAGGAGCAGGACGTGAACAAAGAAGAAGACAAAATTTGTCTAATGAAATTCGTGCTACACTTGTGGACCATGTAATAAACCATGGACTAACACTGAGGGAGGCTGGATTGAGAGTACAGTGAGAGTACGTTGAGAACACTTTCCTAAATCCCACTGAGGAGTTCTTCTCAGCATGGTGGTGGAAAGTGTATGATCGCCGGCTGTATGTCCAGATGCTGCTCATCCAAGCTATGGAGGAAGCCTGTGACCAGATTGTAATCAATTTATCAATACAGGGATGGATTCATCACCCAAGATTCTTCCCACGTTGCCTTGCTAATGATAACATAGTCGTTTTCAAAATTGTGCTTAAGCAACTGAAAAAAAACTGTAAGATGTAGGAGATAACATACATACATAGGGCTGTGGTGTCTTAGGCAAGACATTGAACCCCAAGTTGTGTGTGTGTGTGTGCGAATGAGTGAATGAAAAGCAAGTATCATTATTGATTACCGTCAGTGCATACAACCTACATATATTGAAGAGCTTATAAATGTAAGTCAGCTTCACTACAATGAACTTAAGCATCTGTATCAATGATCTGTTGAAAAAAAAATTCTATAACATGCATTTGGAAACTTCCTCCTCTGTGGTCCACCATGATCTGTCTAGGGCTTCAGGTTGTCCTAATTAAATAACCTCTGTAGTTAGAAGAGCGAGCCTTGTTCAAAACCACTAGAAGCTTTTATTTCAATTAGTCTACTAGAATGCTGGTCTTGTTTCTTAATGAGTTTAGTGAACTCTCCAAAGTTCATAACCAGTTAATTAATTAATTCATCATTATCATCAACCTATTTGCTAATTTAGATTACATATCCTCATTAATAGAAATGCAATGTGGTTGCAGTTAGTTTGCTATAAAAATGTATTAGCAGTTGCAGCTTAGGTTTATAGAACTGTACTTTTTGGGAAACAGGGTGGAGGCATATATTGTTTAGATCATTAAATTCTTTAGAAATCTGTTTACACAACCCCTGGTCTCAATTCTTACTGTTCATGGAGTCCGCCAAGAACTTTACAGACTATTAAGTTAATTCACTGGAGCAGGTCAGCACTAGCGGATTACTGAAGTTGTGATGATTATTTTTATTGTAGCTTTAAACCACAAATGTCGAATTCCAGACTAACTCTGACCTTGTGTGAACACAATTATCAGATCAAAACAGTTCTTCCATCCAGCCCTCTCCTTGACACCCGTTCAGTGTTTGCAACAGCCAGGAGGCATTTCATGCAAGCCAACACTGATTTTCCCTTTTCAGCAGTCACGCATTTGAAGCTTTGGACACGATGTAACTCATTCACAAATAATAATGCCAAAAAAAAGTTCGTATAGCTGTAATACTGCATTAATGACTGAAAACAGCAGTGTTTCAGATGACAGAAGTTAGGTTGTATTCTTTCCATCCTTGCTGTGCACACCCCACCTCAAACAATCAAAGCTTGTGTTTCTTAATTTTCACTGCAGTAGAGAATGTTCTTAACATGCATCAGGTTTTTTTCATGGAGATCAATGAAATGAATTGCTGTGGATGGCGCAGGGTAAACAGAATCAGATGTATGTGTTTTTTTATCAGGAAACTGAAAGAGAACAACAGTGAAAATGTTTTGTCCCTATTGTAATATGTGGCTCTCGTAATACATTATACACATACAAAAATTGGTCATATACGTAACAGATCCTTTGTTAGCATTATTAAGAAAAAAAATGGCATTGTTGTTTCAGTGCTGCAACACATCTGCCTAATTCTCTTCTCCTTCAGATGAAGGAGTAATTCATATAGTTTTGCATCAGACAATATTTTTTAGCATAAACATTACTTTTTGATCTTCAGTCTTTGGTTTTTAATGTCATACAGTATCATGCCATATAAGTTGTCTTTACTGAGTCTGGTCTACCATCACTTGTATACGTGTCATAATTTGTCTTTGGACAGCAGCGTTAGTTTTAACATCCACATTTTAATTTTGTCTTAGCGTGACTTTTTTGTAAATTAATTTTGATTTGGCTAAACTGCTAATTGGTTGACCCTGCTTTAGTTGATAGGTGCAGACAGATTTACAAGTGGTCTAGAGCTGCCATATATGACATGAGCAGATAGACTGCCTTTTTTGACAGGGGAAAAAACATACAGTTTTGACTTAAAGGTTAACTACACCCTTAAAAACTCAGTTGCTTTCAATGATGTTTTGGCAAACTAGCGGGTGACTCAGGAAGGAAAAGCAGGGCTTGGGTCAGACTGTTTTCAACATGATAGAACTACAGACTCTGACTTGGGATGTTGTTGGGTAGGAACACGTTGAGGAGCTCCTGAACTCAACCTGCAGGTTCTCCAAGATGGAGGCAGCCTCTTTGGCAAAGGTATCTGAGGTAGTTAAGAAGCTCCTCAGGCAAAGCACCAGGTATGGATGAGATTAGTCCTGACATGCTGAAGGCTGTAAGCATTATTGGGCTGCCATGCATGCATCTTCAGAGTGACATTGAGAAGAGGACAATGTGTGTAGACTATCAAACCAATGTGGTGGTTACTATATTTAAAATGGGGGACTCAGGTTGTGTGCTTCAATTTTGGTCTATCACATTGCTCAGTCTCCCTGGTACAGCTTATGCCAGTTTGTTGGAAAGAAGGCTCCAACTGATCATCAAACCTCAGATTCAGGAAGAACAGTGCGGATTCTGTAGGGGCCGAAGCATAGTAGATCAGTTCTTTACTCTTGCAAGGCTATGGTAGAAGTCATGGCAGTTTACCCATACAATCTAGATGTGATTTGACTGGAGTAGGTGTATGTCTGTTAGTGGAGGTCATTAGAGGTGGTGTGGGGGTATGGGGTTCCAGGACTGCTGTTACAAGATATCCAGAAGAAAATTCATGGGTAATAAGAGAGAAAACAGAAACAAATAATGAATTCAGAGTCAGAACGAGTACAAGATTGAATCAGAACAATAAACCAAAATGTTATAAGTAGGGATGTCCAATATTATTGGCCTACTGATATTATCGGCCGATAGCGGCATTAAAATGTAATATCGGAAATTATCGGTATCGGCTTTTACTCTTTTAATGACACAACTTTTACATACCATGCACATATTATACATCAAACTCTTCAGCTACT
>JAUBNQ010000025.1:18845855-18872741 GCA_032353495.1 Ctenopoma kingsleyae | reverse complement strand
GCAATAATGTTTAAAGTTTAAGTATGCATGATAGGAGATATGTGATGTTAGTTACCTAAAATGATTAAGTTTTTCTTTTTTTTATGAGGGGGGACCCTGCATATATTGGTATCGGTTTATATCGGTATCGGAATTAAGGGTTAGAGAGTTAGACAATATCGGTATATTGGATATCGGTAAAAAAAACAATATCGAACATCCCTAGTAATAAGAGAAGCAAAATAGATTAAATGTACATCTTTGTGTTTCAAAGCAACATTTACCAACAAGGTCTTGCTTACAACGCTATGAATTGTGTTGTTTAAAGCAGGCAAATCAAACATTGTTTTTTGGCACTGCTATGAAAAACAGCAGTTTTCTCTCTGCAGCAAAAGGTTCACCTGCTCAAGTGATCCATGTATTCTTGTGCAATGAGCCAGAGGCAGCATGATTGAACTTTTGTAATATTTCAATGCCAGCACAACAAGAAACCTCTTTCAGATGAAAAGCATGAATCAGGACGGTGACAAACTGGCTGGAAAGTCAAACAGAGAGTAACCAGAGCAGGCCATTTTATGACAAGGGGGCCAGTGTTGGCCTTTGATGCTGAGTGTAGCTGTTGAAAGGTGTCCATTTTCAGGCTCTAATCACCAACATCAAGTGCATGGCAATTTGAACAGAGCTGTAAGGTGTTCATAAGCAGGTCTTTTAAGTGAAATGCATCTCTGTTACCGGTGGTTAGCCAAAGGAATGTCTGATGGTACACAAGAGGAGCCTTCTTAAGACAAAACATCTTATAAAAGATCCATTTCAAATCAATTTATTTATATAGCACCAAATCACAACAGAATTATCTTAATAAGATCGAAACCGTATATAGTTATTCAAAGAGAGACCCAACAATCCACCTTGAACAAGCACTAAGCTACAGTGGAGAGGAAAAACTGTTTAACGGGAGAACCCTCCAGCAGAACCAGGCTCAGGGTGGGCGACCATCTGCCTTGACCAATGGCTGCCCACCCTAAGCCTGTTTCTGCTAATGGAAAAAGGTACATATATAAAATAATATATAGTAAACAAAAATAGAATATCTGGTATTATTTAGAAGTAGAATAGATGCAGGAATTAAGTAAAACTAATTCACATAATATATGTTAAAGTTGAGGTATGGGACAAAGATCAAAAACATCTACTTATTATGGGAGATGTGTAACAAAAACCATATGAGGCTTTGAATGCACCTCACACGTGGGTGAACACACTTAAATATACATAATAAAACTGCAACAACAAATCACAGCCATGGGATCAGTCTTGACAGGAATATTTAAAATAGAATGATTCACCCAGAAACTAAGCCAAGGATTATGATTGGATTGTCCACGTCTGCCATTCGTATCCTGGACCCCCACCCCCAGCCTTTCCTCCTCACTTGATGGATCGGTCTCTAATTTTATTATTCCTTCTTAATAGACTGCAACAAGCCACTCAATAACATTCATTTCTATTAGCAGAGGATAATTCACTCCACATTTTTACAGACTGAAGGTACCAACTCATGCCAACACCAAAGCAGGGCACAAGGGGAAGACTGCTAAATCTGCTTTTGCAGAGGAAACAGACGCACTTAAATTGCCAGTTTCAAATCTCACTGCAAGTTTATGGTGTTGTTCTCCAATTTGTCAGTTAGAGCATAATAAGAGAGCCAACACTCTTTTCAAAACAGTGAAACTGTTGAGGGATAGAACTGCAACAAGAAAGGGGATGCATTCATTTTTCCATCCATCCATCTACCCTCAAGTCTTGTGTTCAGCAGTGTGCCAGCAGAAGCCATCTTCTTAAGTGAATACACTTTTCTGTTTACAGTAGAAGAGAAACAAATATCAAATGACATGTCTTTGAAACTGAATCACCTCTGTTGAATGAAGATATCTACAGCTCTCTAATGCTCAATAACCCGACTATTAATGTGTGCTCTCTTGGAAAGCAAATGTAACACCATGGAGCAGCTCCAGAGCAAAAAGACTGCCTCCAAGAGCCGTCAGCACAGAGAGAATGCATTAGGTCTGCGGTAGGCTGATCTTTCACTCTTGAAAAAATGCCGACATCTCCTCCCTCCGGACCAAAACTAGGACTGGATCACAGAGCAGGCAGAAAGGTTTAGTGTTCATAATTTAGGGGATTTGAATCGAAAATGTAAATGGGGGCAGATTGGGAATAGCTTTTCCCCTGTACGTGATTATGATGATGTGGGAATTTGCAGATTTTGAGGGATTGGAACATTTTGTTGAAGGGGTGTATTCAATGATTTCATATGCCATGTTAAAGAATTCCAGAATACGTACAGACTTGGTCAGGAACACAGCTACATCTTCAATCATGAGCAATGAACACTGGAAACTATCACAACTTAGGATGCTGTCTGCAACCTGGTGGCAGTTAGCAGTTAACAGTTAGGTGCTGAGAAAAATCTTTTCCACAGTGTCAAACTAGCAGGGGAGTTCTGCAGTAGCTGTGGTGTCTGTGGGCTTCCACGATGACCCAGTGGGACACTGCTGAACTGAACAAGCATTGTCAGATTCCAACCAATACCCTTCCCACCTACAGCAGTGAAATACTTGCCTTAACATGTAATAGCCAGTCACACAGCTCTATCTAGCAGCTGTCTCCATGATGTCAAAATAAACCATTAGGAAAAGTTTAGGCAACATTAATGGTAAAGTAGTGAAAATGTGAATGAGTAACACTCTCTAAGAATGCTCTGAAGACACTCATCTTTGAAGGAACTGCACATAAAAAGCTGTATGTAGCTGCAGCTAGAGTCTGTTAAACCCTACATATTTGCAGTAGCTACCCAACATCTCATCCACAAAAACTAAAGTTCATTTAATTCTGCTTGTCCCATTAACACGTGTCCATCTAAAACAGAGAATCAATTAAGCAATGTTCTATACACAGAACTTAACCTTAAAAGAACAAAAAAAAAAACACTACAACTATCATTACACCCTTCACTACAAATGTGCTGCTACTCTCCACATTACCATACTGCTTATAGAGACTATTTGTTAGTTGGTACAAGGCTTTTTGACCATGGGTCACTGTAAAAAGTCAGTTGGAGTTCATTTCTGGTACACAAAGGTGGTAATGGTGAGTCTTTACACACACTAGTGTCATTTCAGTGCTGAGCACAAACATAAATGGAGGCAAAACAACATCTGGACACGCAAGCCAGTGTCAGCACTGTTAAACACCAATTACCGTAAAAACTCTGTGTCTAGCGTCTTAGTTTGGGCTATAATGGACACGAGTGCTGAAATTAGTAACTGTGGTTACACTGTCCACTGTAAATATTCTGTATTACAACGATTGTAAGCACTTGCAGGTTGGCAAGGCATATTACAGTGCACATCCCAGGTGCTTCCACTTGTTCATCTTCCAAAAAAGGATCTTGACTTTAATTACAATAGCGATTCATTTAATGCTCTGTCTGCTCATTATCAAGTATTTGTGATTACTTTGGCTGTGTCCCTCTAAATATACTGCCAAGCCCTAAAGTGGGAATTGCAATCAGTCATCAGATGAGCAATACAGCAATTCACAGCTTAAAATGTACAATATCCAACAATAGGTGTCATAACTCACTCATCACATAATATTGGCCAACCAGTGAAAGCTCAAAAGAGAGTTGTCATATTTCAGGGCTGTCATGTGTCCAGAATGAGGCGATGCCCAGTGCTGACAGGATTTTTCAGTTCGGTTCTGTTTAATGGAAGCAGTGAATGAAGTTATTGTTCATCTCTGAACTTCTGGTTTTATTTTTTTTTTTTACCACAATTTATTAACAACACATTTATTGCACAATGATATTTGCGTGTGAATGGATATGTTTCAATCTGTCTATATAATTATTTAAAATATTGTATTATGATGCATTTATTCACGGCAACAGCTTATTTAAATGTAAAATATCCTTTAACTTTATGGTTAAATATGCTTACTATGCTTACACTATAATCTTTTTTATTTTGCTTAAATCTCTTTATGTTACAAAACCAGTGTTCCAGGTTCTGTTTATAAAGTTTACATCCCCATGGGCCTCTGTGTGGCACAATGCAGCCATGGATTCCATCAAATTTGCAAATGCTGTCAAGGAGCACAAGTGATGCAACGCTTCTCCCTTTTGCTCCTGAGGAGGATCCTGCATCACAGAAAAGTATTTCATTAAGTGCAGCTTCTACTGTCGGATCATCACAATCGTATACAGCAAGAATACAGACATGTCACATGAATCTGAACGGTCTATTCATTTTATATTACCCACTTGTAAGACTCATGTATGAAAAGAAAGGGACAGATTTGTGATTATCATGCAAAACATATGTAAGAGAAATCCATAAAAATAAGCTGTTATTTGCAGGTTATTTTCTTTATTCATCAAAAACCAAAATTAAAAGTGTCTTTGTAAATCTGCCATGGGAACCCTAAGTGAAACCAATTTCCACATTGGTCTAAAAGAAGACGTCATTGTTGGGATACTTTATTGAGAAGGCCACCAAGTCCCATCATTATTGGACAATCATGGCAGACCCAGTAGTCATCGCTCCCTGACCAGAACTGGACACTGTGAACTGTGATGTGCTCAGTGCAAGCACATGAAGCATTTATTTGTGCAAATCTACTATGGAAACCAAACAAGAAGACCAAAGATTGAAATTCAGATGACGGCATGAACAAATGGGATAGAGATGTCAGATCACTGACCAAAAACTGGAGGAGCTTCCAAAAGATTGAATGGCCTCAACTTGATCGATATCATACGACATACAGATAAGTCTTAGGCCACCATTTGTTGTTTTGGCAGTGCTATTATGACCATATATGTATATGTATTTCTTAGTATCTTTATTAGACTACAACTAGAAAATATGTACACAGTATTAAAGAACACAAAAATATTTTAAAAACATTTGAAATATTGAGTGTAATCTCTGTAGAGGAATCTGGAGAGGCCAAGGACAAAAATAGGAGTAGAAGACCCGTCAATATCTGATGAGGAGTTTGTCAGAGTTTCTTCTTTGAGACACCAGAAGAAGTCCAGCAAGAAGCTAGATAGCCCGAAAAAAACCTGATCAGGAATGTTTTTTGTGAAAAGATAGCAGCCAAGAAACCATGTTTTGTGTTTAGTTGTTCTAATGTAAAAACCAAGAAATAAATATATATGGACATCATAGCATTGCTGAAAAACTAATCCAGTAGTGGCCTAAGACTTTTGCACAGTACTGTATGTGACTTTGGATGCACGTCAGATATGCTAAGTTGAATGGCAACACTTGCAAAACCACATTTTAGAGCAATAACTGTGTGAATAAGATTTTTATACCATAAAGTGTTTTAAGTAAACAGTATAATACGTAAAAGTATGAGCTCAGTCCTACAATAGTGCAGAGTAGATGCACAGATGCTTCTTATGATCAAGTGTCCAATATCATTCCTAAATCTAAAATAAAAGAACAGACCAAAAGGAAAGAGGAGAAAAAAAAAGGGGATGCTGAGTGTTGAGGAAAACAACATGAGTTCCATTACAAAAGAAAGCGCCACATTCACAACAAAGGGAAAATGCTTTTGGAGAGGGAGCTGGAGCTAATTCAGCTACTCCTTAAGAGAAGTGATTGTTAACAGAACCACTGGATTAAATGCACAGCCCAACCGCAATGTAATGGCAACAAAGCATCTTCTAAATGAAAGGAAATATATAAAAGTCCCAGTAAAACAAAAGCGATGCAAAAGAGTCTGTGGAACGCCAAGTTTCTCAAACAAAAGCACCATAAATGTAAATGTTTGTCTGCTTTAGGGCTTTTTCTGCATGTATGTGCACACTCTCATGAACCAGCCAGGCATGGACACAACCAGTTTAGCCCGATTAACAACAGATGTGTACATCTATTTTAGTTCAACAAACATTCTCTGCAATAACACCATTAGTTGTCTCCTCATTTGCCATATCATTTTTCAACCATACGTTTTCCTCATTAGAGCTCCAGTGCCTTTCGATACAGTAGCTTTTCCATAACTTTGGCATAGCCAGCAATGGTCGGCATGCTGCTAACCAACAGGCTCATTGCAGAACCTACATCAGCAGAAACCAGAGTGTGCTGGAGAAATACAACATTGTCAATTGAAATGAGAACAACTATGATGGGATGGAATCAGTAGTATTTGAAGCCCTGTTGAGCAATGCCAATACGAATGGTTATACAATAGAGAGTCAAAGAGACTGTGTGTTGCTGGTTTGAGTTTTGAGTGTGTGATGTGTGCAGTTTGGGTTTGGCTTGTGAAGAGCCATATTTCATGGGGCTCAGAGGGTCGGGGGCTGGTACCACATTTTTGATATTCTTCTTGTATTCTTTCTTAAAACTGAGCCAGCAGCATGGCTCAAAACGTGCATTATGTAACTTCTTTTTCCTTTTCAATAGGCAAGTCAAGGGTATTATCATTGTCAACTTCGTTATCATTACCAAATGACGTTTGGTAATCACAGGCTGCAGAAGAGTTCTCCACCCTGTACCCTGTGTTGTATGTGTTTTCAGTGCTTGATTTATGATGATCCACTATGCCCATTGCAAGCATAAAAACACAAGATCTACTGTACTATGATCTCTTATATGGTTTATATTTTGGTTGTTTTATTCCATTATATGGTTGACATTTTGTATTGCTTAAACCAAAGTGATGTATTCAAAGCAAAAGCAATTTTTGTCACTGAAACACCAAATGTGTATTTTGGACATTTTCTGCATTTTGGCAAACTTTGCGATCGTCCAAATCTATGGGTTGACTGCACTGGTACCGTATTTGGTGTTTTTATTGATTGCAAATTTGTTGGAGAATTTGCTCCACTAAAGTATAATATCAATCAAAGTGGGCCCCGTGATACTTTCTATTTTTGTGGCCCATTCTTGGATCAGAATCAGATTTTAATTTATCGACTCTTTCAGTGTATATTTTGCTCACCTGTCGCATATTATTAAATTGAGCTATTTTGCATTTGTTATGACCTACCAACCACTGACTCCTGCTGGGTATAAAAGTCACCACTAAATTTAACCACTAACTCAAACCTTAGAATGTGCATACAATTAAATTTAATCTACGTAGCTTTAACTAAACAAGGTTTGACACTGAATGAAATTTGCTCATTAAAGAAGTAGTGGCAGAAATTACATCAGTTTGAACAAAACACTCCAACAGCTAAACCTCAAAGAGGTCCCACAAGGACAGCCACAGAGGAGCACACACACAAACACACACTGTGTGTCCTTTCCTTTTTGTGACAGAACTCAGACTGACCTACTCGCAGCTCCTGACCGAAGACTGTCCTTTCTCCCAGCGCCGAACAGTTCCAACGTCCATATCGAAACTGGTATTGACACTCATTGATGCCCATCTGGGCGCCTTCTCCCACAACAATGATGGCGTCTGGGCGACTCTGGCAGATGGCCCGCTGGCGAGGTGCCAGCCCAGGAATCTTGTTGCAGATGATGTTGGCACCCAGAGCCACCACCGACGACAGGGCCCTGCCAAAGTAAGAGAAACACACCACCACACACACACGAGCATTCATACGCACACATCACACATGACAACATACATACATGCATGCATGCATGGTTGCACACACAGACACACACACACACACACAAACACAGACTCAGTTAGAACTTCCAGAGGATGGTCAGACTGACTCACTTATGTGAGTCTCTCCAGAACAGGATTCAGTTCAGCCAATGATTGATGCACGTTCCGTAGTGAAGTGAAAGCTGTACTGTATGAACTGTTTTGCTATTCAATGGATTAGAGGTCAATCAAAACCCTGAAAATTTAATCCAGCGTAGAACATGAAAAAAAACACACAGGGAAACTTGCAAAAATAGCCCAGAGAGAAAAAATAAGATGCTTATTTAGCTATTAACAGCGCCATTCCACAGTGGTTTGGATGGTGGGAGTTTGGGTAATGAGTTGGGTTTTTCGTGTTAATTGTTAGGTAACATGGTGGCATGAACAGCTGCCAGACTTGACTCTTGCACAAATGCTGTATATACACTTGCTCAGTGTCTTGTGATGTAGACGCTGATTCATTTTTAACCAAATGTCACACAAAGTATTATTCCTTATGATTTGTGTAATTATGTGTTTTGAAACATATTCAGGGTGTAAAGTGCTGCCTATAAATTTCATGACGGACTGCTTTTACTTCAGCCACATCCTAAGACTGGTTTCATGGAAAATATGTAAGGTTTTCAACACTGGTCGCCTTAATTTGCAGGGTATTAATGTAAATGACACACCTCCCTCTCAGTTCTCCTCAGGGAAACGTCATCACATCTGATTGCTTGATGTGATAATATCAAAACATATGTTAAAGATGGTTTTTGCAACCGCCGAGAAAGCCAAAACAGATTACAACTAAACAAAGCGCTGACTTTCTCCACGACTCTGTTTATAGCCCTCGAAACCATGTAGATACATACTTTTCAAACATGTCAACGACAGGGAGTCATAACTGAGCATGGAGGCAAACACTGGCTTTGAAGTATGACGTCGACCTCCAAAGGCTTCACCACAAAAGCGGTAAACTAATGCAGGCAAGTTGTGTGTCAGCCGAACGCCGCAGCGGAGTAAGAGGGGTGAAAAGGAAGAATGGGTGAAGAGGAGAGACACTGAAGAAGAGAAACAGAGACATTTCTGTTTTCTGAGGATTTTGGTTCACAGTGATCTTGGTAGGGGACCCCTGACTAAGAACAAAGATTTGATCGTTAATTAGAAATCTCTCTCAGACAACCATGTTCCCTTTGTGCTCATTGCTGAAGTTTCCCAACAGAGAACAACATAAATCTTAAGTTCAAAAAACTTCTAACTAGCAGCAAAATGCGTACACTGACACTGTAGACACCACACTAGGGACTGTACACATTCTCTTGGTCTTGTCAGTGAAGCGTACTACAGCATATAAAAGAGAAAATGCCATTGTGTATACTGATAATTTTGCTAAATTTGCACTAAAAGCAACCACAGAGTTAGCTGAACTAATGATTTTTTTCATTTGTAGTAAACATATTATGATTCCAAAAAAGCTTTTAGAAAAAGAGAATATTTCCTTTTGGCCGTGCAAAACATATGCTTCACTACATGGTCAACTGACGACTGCACAGCTAAAAATGAGAACTTCTTCAGGAAGACAAGACATTCATCAAGTGTACTCACAGTAAACACTCAGGCCCGCTGCTGCTTTCAAACCCTCGTTGCTCTCTGTGCTATTACAACAGGCTTGAACTCCTGTGACCCTCCATGACCCTCTGCTGTATATGTGGTTGTTCATGGCAACAATGACATCTAGTCTGCACAACCAAAAGGTCAACCTCATTAAGACAAGTAATGTGCAACTGGAGAAATTCACTTTCTTGCATAATAAATGTTAAGGGTGAATAGAGCAGGTTTGTTTATCTAAACCAAAAGGCAATAAAGTGCATTTGAGTAATTTATACCTTTGATTTTTGCACTACTTAAAAACTAATAAATCACATGAATAATTTCATGTTTGGCAAACAAAACTTTTAATAATCTTCCCTCTTCATTCTTTCTCATGTCATTCACCTGCTAATTCACAGAATCACAGTCTGCCATGGGCAACCCAAACCCTCAGACAACACCAAACAGAGAATTCCAGAGCTAAGCTTTTAAATCCCTGCATCATCAAAGTGCACAAATGCAATTCTGTTTGCTTAGCATGTACTCTGTGTGTACAACAGTGGCTTAGGGACACAGCTCGCCCACAGTCACACGGATATTCTATCAGACATATCATCAACAGAAATTTAAGATACGCCACAGCTGCAGTTATTAAATATGCAGTTTTTGCAAAACATGCAATGTGACAGAATGTATAATATATAAGACTGTTGCAAAGTGTGCAGCGTTAGTTAGATAAGTAAATCTTTCAAATTCAGAAGTGTTATCTGTGCATTTAGCATTCTTCAATTTTTTAAAACTTTTAAATCAGTCAATAAGCAGCAAGACATTTTATATTCTTAATAATCTGAGATTAATATAGACAACATTTATGTCTAAATAAATTGTAAGTGTGTGTTGTGAATTACAGATTTTTTTTAATTCACAGTTAAACACATAATAATTAATTTCTTTAGAAAATCTGAACTAGTGTCAGCAGTGAGGAGCCCACAGTTTTTTTAATGGCAGGGTAGAGTGGCCTAGAAGAGAAGCTATAGTCTACGTCATGGCGTACAGTGTGCTCACAGCCACCTACTCCATCACATGGAACACTTTGAACCTAGCTGACATACTGTTAAGCTCCCAGGCATGCATCTTTCTACTGAGGAATGCACTCACAAAAATGCCAGAGACACAACTTAACTAAGCCAAGTGAATAAATGCTCTTCTTTTTCCAAAAGCAGGAAGTCAACTTATTTTATTACTGAATATGAGCTTCATCATTTTCTGCTCATTTACATATATACGAGTTTAATATCAGAGCACTAAAGCAGCTTAATTCATAAAAAAAATATTATTAATCCTATATAAATAAAACTAAGTGAAAACTGTCAGATTGCTTCCACTGGAACATTTAGTGTGTTAGGTGTGAAATGACTGAAAAGCTCTATATGGACAGAGCATTTTCCTGACAGCTCATCTGCCACCCACAGTTCTTTAAATTTATAATTTAATATGTCAAAACAGTTTTGAGAAAGGAGCATTGCATTAATCAGAATTCATATTTCTATGCTCTTCTTAAAATGCTCTTCAGAAAATATAGTTAAACAATCAAAACAAACAATGGTATGTAAGTTTAATGTGGAAGCCATCGCTATACTTAGCAGTGTAGCCCAGTTTTAACTGAAAACCAAAAACCACATCTATTTCAGCATCAGGTTTGGGGTCTCCAGGCAGCACAGGAAGGAGCGAGAGAGCATGGATGAGTAATTATTTTGGAAGCTTTAAGAAAGCCCGTATCCTCATGCAAGAGTAATTCTCCATTAATTTAAAGCCGCAGCGCATTATAGTGTCAATCACGTGCATGTCGGAGGAAGATATTTTAAGATGTGGGTCCAAATGATAACATCGAAATTCTAAGCATTAACCAGGGATGAGGTAATGCACAGAGATAATCCCTCAGACGCTCTGACAGGTTGACGGTGCTCGCAAGCGTAAAAAGTGCCCATATTGTGTTAAACTCTCTTCACAGGGAAAAAGACAGAGTCTTGAACATCTCTGCCACTCTGTGGCCAAAACGAATCCGTCTATCACTTACCAAGATGTTTTCTTTTTCTCATTTAGCAGAAATGTTTGTAATGAGACACACAAACCATCCCTGCTTCTTCACAAGACATGCCCGTCCGCCTGCACGTGGCACATTAGTGCGTTCAGGTTTTCACCTAATTAATTTAATTCCACGTGGATCGTTTTCCCGGCGACGTTTCCACTGATGAGGATTCTCATCTGTGGGATTTTACGCTTGTTTAACAGCTGGACGCTGCCTAAGCTGCACTTTTGTTACACCTACACTTTGTCCCGTTTGATGACATGATCCAAACAATTTCAACTTAATGCCCGAGCTGTGGTGGCGTAAAACTAAAGAGCTTTACATCAGACCCGGTGTTTAATTATTAGTAGAAAGGAAACGCAGCCTGTCGTCCAACAAGGCTGCAGAGGAGCAAAACCAGACCCGCGTTGCTGCCGATGAGCGCGCGCACTCTTTAAAGTTAATTAAGGAGCCTCAATTGGCTCAAACTTACAGGTAGCTGCCACTCGTCAGGATCAGGAAGATCTGTGGATAGTAGACTGACAGCAGTACACTGCGCGACGAGAAGATGATCATGATGACATTGAGCAAATGGCCACGTTCGGACTGAGTGAGACGACGCAGACAGGATGAAAAAAAAAAAAAGACTCCCTTAACTCCCGGCTTTAAGTCCCTTTCGCATAAAATCAAAAAGAGGTGCCGTGCGTCTCCGTTTCTTTGGTGTGGCGGCTCTACACAGCTTCAAGCTCCCAGGAGCGTGCGTGCGCTGAGATTGGCTCTGTCATCTCTCAGCGGCGGAGGCTGTTACACAGTACTGTGGGTTTCCGAGCCGGAATGATGATGGTTTTAGGGATTTCGCATGGCAGAAAAGTGCCTCTCTCCACTCTCATGAGAGTCGTGCCTGCCATTGGGCAGACAGAGACACTGCTATCCGCCCACTTTGCCACAACGGGACAATAGGGTGCCACTGATCCGATCCCCGTTGGACGTGCAGGTTTCATTCATCGTCATCCCCTACAACCTCTCCTCCACCACCACCCCACCCACCCTGCCATCCAACCGAAAATAAACACAGACGCTGGCTGCTTGAGCCTCACATCATCATCACAGCTCCATGTGCTCAAAAGCGGCACATTTGTTTGGAGGAATGCGTCATTCTGAATCAACAAGTTGGTGTCATATTAACACACAACACGACGCTATTATATAACAGATATGATTTTGACAGTATTTCTGTATGTCTGTCTTTATTGAGAGTGAGCACAGAGCGTCATCATGAAAATAATTTCCCCTATGTTCTCAGATTTTCCTATAATATTGTTGTGATCTACAGTGCGTTAATTCCTCTAGTCGCAAGTGGTCCTGTATTTCCTTAGAGACACAAATGCACTCTTGTGGTCCGCAAATAGCTACAAGTTTCATTGACCTTATTATTTCCTGTGGTGACGCTGTAATATTTCTATAGGCGTCTGTAATATTTCTGCTCCGCCTGCCTGTCTACGCTGATAGTATTCGATGTCCGTCATCCTGAAATATTGAAATATTAATTTTGAGAACCGTAAAGCAGTAAAGTTGTCTAATTGAATAATTCCTTCAGATTGTAGGATATGTAAAGGTGAAGACATAAAAATATTTTGTTGCCTGAGGTTGAATCTGAGCAGAGAACACGTTTTTTTTTTTCTCCATAAAACATAGTGAGTGCAGGGCTTTTATCATCTCAGCATCGTGATTGTAAATAAAGATGGTGCCATGAGAGATGTGGCCATAGTAAAAGGATGGAAGGACTGAGTTTACTGCTCGAGCACAGCAAACACGGAGACTTCCTCTCATACTGTCATGGGATATGAGCATCTGTGGAACCAGAAATCAGTTCGACGCATCACTCCTCATGAGGTTCTAATCGGGAGGGCTGACACCTTTTGTGTGGTTCATTGTGGCTGCAGAAATCTCCAAAAGCACGATGAATTCACTACATGAGCTTTGCAGTTGTATGTACTTTATCTTTTTCATTATTATTTTACTAAGGGAAATTATTATATTATCACCTTCACCACAGTTCAGGTTATTCAAAAAAGCCAGGTAAGCCAAGTAAAATATCTAATTATAATAATCTGTTATAGTGTCAGAAACGTTCAAAGAATGATTTGATGGCTCCACTGTA
This sequence comes from Ctenopoma kingsleyae, assembly GCA_032353495.1. Taxonomy (NCBI): domain Eukaryota; kingdom Metazoa; phylum Chordata; class Actinopteri; order Anabantiformes; family Anabantidae; genus Ctenopoma; species Ctenopoma kingsleyae. The sequence goes on along the minus strand of JAUBNQ010000025.1, from coordinate 18,859,284 downwards.
TTTGTCAGACATTACTACTGCATATACCTTCTGGTTTATTATAACTTAAAGTATATTATTATATATTTAAGTTAGTATAAGTTGAAAAAATTGGTCAGCATAGGTATTTTAACGAGCGAAGAAATACAACTATTATCCTCACGACGTGAACAAATATACAAAACTATAACAAAAGGAGGAAGGGATAGAAGTCCTTCTGTGTTTATGCATCAAGGTGAGCTATTGCAGAACAGGTAAAAACTTCGTCCGGGCAATGGAATGTGGAAATACAACTCAGTGCTGCAGCTATTAATGAAGGTATGCAAGGGTGAGCTGGATCTGGAGCAGAGACAGCGGCTCAAATTATCTTGTGCGACAAAGGAGCAGGAGTCTCATGAGGTAAACTTAATAGCACTCTGACAGCGAATACGAATCGATTGTCTGTTGGCATGAGACCTGATCTGCAACTTTTACGCACAACAGATTCTTCAAGTGCAACCGTTGGAATATAAAGTTTCACACAGTGTTTAAATACACCTGCTAAAAACGTTTTTACATCATTCCTAAGTCTGAGGTCAGAGGGCAGACGATGCTTTACTATAAAGTGTCAGAGTGTCGCAGTGAATTTGATATTCAGGTGTGCGCATGTGATCAGCGCAGTAAACGCATGAATGCAGGAACACTCACCCAAGTCTGAGGTATATAATGCCAAAACACAGGAACACGTAGAGACTCCGCTTTCGGAGGGGTTTGTGCATGATCGTTACCACTTCGTCCAGAGGCCATGCACTGTAACATAAAGTGGTCACACTTTCCGTTCACATTGGCAGGTTAACCCTTCCAGATGCACGTAGACCGCCTGTCTTCCGCGACATCAAGCTGAAGCGACTTTGAAATCTCGGACCGTGTGAAATCCATCGTCCGGCAGTACAGGTGAGATGCTGATGACGACCTGAAAGGTGGCTAAGAACTCCAAAATGAAACCTGAGAGAGGGTCGGACTTGAAAGGTGAATGAGTTCTTGGAGGAAGTGCCTCCTGTTCGTCCTTACGGCAGAGCCTAATTAGAAATTCCCATTTGTTGCGCCTTTCAGGTAGAAAAAACTAGTTGCACATGTAATGCCCTGACAACTCTGTGCATTTGGCTTTTCTGCTCATCGCTCTCAATACATCTTAAACGCGGTCTATATTGACTAACTTTCAACAGCCAGGTATACTAATACAGGTAACAAAAGGGCTACACGCCTCCTCCTCCTCCAGCATGGATATGCAGGGAATGGGACGGGCTTCCAGACTGAGCACAACACGTGTAGTTGTTGTACAGAAAACTAAAAGAAACGAAGTGAAATGGCCTTTTATAGGCCTGTGGCCTGGGCTAGGCTGGTGCCTAGGCTGGGTATTATTGTCCCACCAGTGTGAGTTCCCCGGATGAGTTACACCACAACAGTGAGCTCCATAAAGTCAGACAGACGAGGAATGGCTTTCCAGCTGTTTGAATAAAAATTGCCATTGCATGACTAATAATGACTAATAATAATGAACTGGCGTCATGATAAATATGTGTCAGGGAGGTTCTGTCAGTCACTTTGATTAACTGTACAATGCATGAACAAAGCAACATACACAAAACATCAATATTCCCATTACTTGGACTTGAGTCAGAGTGATGTGAATTTTCAGCAGATGTTCAGAAAACAGTCTTTTGGGAGCTATTATGTGACTAAGATGACTCCCTCTGGTGGCAGCTAGGCATTGCTGAACTGATCCCATTAAACATACAGAATTAAACCTCTTCATGGTAGCAGGAGAGTTCTTTCAAAAACAGGACTGAAATATAGGTACACAACTCTTCAGTGAAGTTTTATTCTGAAAGACAAAAATGCATTAATGTGTGTGTGACTGTAAACGTTTCAGAACTAGACAAAACAGTGACAATCTGAATTGATATCAGCCAAATTATTTTGACAAGGCCACAAGCCTCTTTTATATTAACACAATTTAAATCTTTTGGAGTAGGTTCATTTTATTTTTATGTTTGAATTCACATTTTGAGTAGTCACTGCAGTGGGCCTTTCCAGAAAGCATCACTTTTTAATTCAAAGTTTGTTACTGGGAATTATGTCTAGTAATGTGTGAAGACTGTAACAAAGGTATGTCTGTTTTTTGTTTTTACTATACTCATTTTTTAATGACACAATTTAGTGAACACATGTCATCATTTTTCTGCAACAAAACACTCATCCAGATACGTCTCTTCTCTGCCTGGCTACTTACAAATGTAAGAAAGTCTTTTCTCTTCTTCTCCGAATTTTATAGTCTTTGTAGATTTTCTTAAAAGAACACATAAACCATCAATTCAGTATATTTCCAAGAAACTGCATGAAAAATGGTTAACGTGTTGTAATAATGATGGCATAAACTAAAATTACAGACATGAGCTATCTAAGTGCAGAGACTGCTGGGCTGTTGTTGACCACGAGAAACAGACAAAACCGCAGAGACCTTTGTTTCAAGACATCCCTGCATTGTGGTTTAAAGCCTTTTTACTTCAAAACATGCCCATCAAAATTCCAGATGGATTTTAGAAATAATGAAAGTCAACATGCGGGCCCAGGGTGACATAAAAAAGACATGCATTTGATGTCTACCCTGTAAAAGATGGTCTTGTTTGTCTTCAAATGTACGTAGCTCATCGCCGAGGCCTGGGTGGAGATGGTCCTGTTTAGTTTAATTAAAATGTTCAAAGGACCAACGATTTTTTATTAAGCGGGATCAAGACCAGGGACAGTGTGCGTCAGCGTTGTTTGTCACCCGCCATTGTCATTACAGACATGTCACACACACATCTTTGCTCGCTTGTTGTCGGCACACAAATTCATGTGTATTCTAACACATATTATCTGTCTCTATGTGGCCACACATACAGTAAGCATGCATACAGAGTTACAAATCAAACTGTAGACACAAGCACTGCAGTCACAACACAGAGAATCTCACACAGACTGCAACACTTTGGTGGTATGTCGAAAATCTTGTGACACACTGTTTATTTAACTTCAAAAAGCTGAGGCAGGGATGAGAGCATTTGGGTCAACAAGGACATATCAGTCCGAGTAAGTCATACGCCACATCACTGTTTGTGCTTTGTGCTGCATTACAGGCCATTGTATTTAAATTGTTTCCTCTTCCAGTCTCCTGAAAGTCAGTCGCTGTCTTCCTTGCTCTGTACTAGCCCTCCTTTCAGTCTGCTCTATTACTTTAAAAACTGTCAGCCAAAGTTTTTCAAGATTGCACCATTGTGTATCTGTTCCCTTTCATCTGCATTCACTCTTCCCAAACTCTAGAGGGGAAAATGTTGGGAAGAAAGGAAAAAAATCAGGGGATCATATTTTGGCAACCATGGGATGATATGTCGCACTGTCTTTTTGAATATTATTAAGTACTCTTGACCGACAACTAAATAAGAAAACCCACTGGTTGCCCATGTGTTTGCATGGGAGCTGGTTCAGCTGGAAACAGTGAGAGGGCTGAAATGCAGAGCGTGCCAAACCATAGAGTGGCGTCTGGGGCTGGGTCCACCACATCTACACTGGGCCCCAGGCAAGAGGGGGGAAATGGCTATTATGAACTCTCAAAGTCCCCCTCTCCATCGCCATCAGCCATCTTTTTCTAACTCTGACTCCTTGATCTTAACACTTCCTTCTGAGCACTTAGTTTGATAACATGACGCAGTGAAAGGGAGTAGCCCCAAAGTAGGAGGATTTATGGGGGTGCGCTGAAAGTGACCTTATAGACCTGGATGTCAGATGCCTTCCCAAACCTACCAGTCCTCCCATCCTGACCAGTGGGTGTTTGACCCTTCCCTCTCTCCTGTTCAACAGCTATTAACAAGGAAACTGGGTGTGGCCTGATTAATTCCTCACCATGCTCACTGATATATCAGGTCCTTAGAGGCTCATTTGTGTGCATGTGTGTGTGCACACTCATGTAAGCAGATCTGCTATGCTGGATTCGCATGCATCCCAGTCTGCTTCTTACAGGCTGATTAGCCCAGGCTGAAATGCTGCGCCATGCCCTCTCAATGGAAAGCAGGTTTTCTGAGGGTTGGCCCTTCTCACTAGTGTCCGATACCACTTGGGGAGCTTGTATAAAGTTTGAACCTTAGCTCAAAGGCAAAGCAGTGTTTTTTGTCATGTTAAAACCTTCAAACACTAATTTGCAATGTTGCCATTTTAAACAGGGTTCACTTCTTAGCAAGGCCACTAGCCAAACTGTCATGGTGTTTTTGAGATCAGGCCAGGGTTCCGAAACAGAACAGGGAGGAAGGATCAGTTTACCCAAATCTGACAGTCTGGGACACCACGCCAAAGCTGTAGCCTCCATTCAGGAGCCATTTCAGTAAAATGACTGAAATGACTTAGAGGAAAGAAAAGAGTCCAGTTTCAAATTGGAGAGGCCTGAGAATGACTGAGATTAGGATTTGCTGCTACTGCGCCATGTGTCTAGACCTGGCTCATGCATATGTGCATGTGTGACAATATCTTAAATTAATTTAATATACACTGATAATTCAGCAGGAATCAATTCTGCTACACAGATCACACTGTCTGCATCAGCTGCACTTGCCACACAAGTCAATATATTTGAAGTCTTCGGCTCTAACACTCCTGAATTACAAGCTAATGTTTGCTAATGAGCCAGGATCACAATAAATTATACAATCTGAAAAATAAATGTGTACACTTCAATTCCTACCAAATTGTCAGTTATCTGTAATTTTTTTTTTTTTATTATGACGTATGTTTTGACGAATCTCTTAATCTTTTCTTCCAAATTGTGCCCATATCCAGACCTTGCCATGTAAAACAAACACTAATTATTCATACATGCCATTACTTATAGCTGTTGGAAATGAAGTGAGATGTCCATGAACAGGCAGATGCGTTGTGTTTTAAGTAAATTCTTATGGATACAGTCCAATGTGGCCTGAGAGAAGATTAGAAGCAAAGCTGAGAACAGATCACTAAATGTAGGAACAATGAATTTCATCATTAAAAAACAATAACGAGAAGACTGAAGTTACAAAAAGCACATAAACCACAATCAGTCTCCTTGGACAGAGAGTAGAACCCAAGCATTTACATCCTCAATAAAACCTGACAGACATATGGCTTGTGTCTGTAGCAAAGGTCCCTAGACCTTTACAGCTACAGTATGTAGAGGAGAAAGCATAAATCTTCCTTGCCCTCTAATAAGTCTGAGATATGAGAAAAGGTCTGAGAACAGACAGAGCCTATGTCAATTTGGCACTTTGGATGGGATTTCATCATGTGAAGTATTAATGTCATGACATGTTCCCTATACCCAGAAGCAACAGTTCAACTAGATAATTGCTGTTTTGTTTTCGAAAAAAAAATCAGCTTGACTATGAAGAAAGGCATTATTAAAACATAAATGACATAAAAACAGTAAGTTGAGGTTTTCTTTGTGACATTTAGAGTGTTCTTAGCACTCCAACATGACCTATAGTACTTTAAATAACCATCTTGCATCATTAGTTCCTGCACATATTGGTCTCATTGGTTGCAAGCTATTAGTGAATGCTCTGAACATGTTTGGCCTCAGTGGTCAGGAATATGGATGAAATAGCATTGCAAAACTGAATTGGGTACTAACGTCCCTCCCCTTTTGGGTAAACTTTCAGGATACATCAAATGCATGCTTTGGCGTTAGAGTTTACATACCTGTGAAAACTAAACAGTGAGCATTGACTCAAGGTGTGGCCCCATATTTGTACCTGACCGCAGCTTTGGACGGGCAAAAGCGCATGGAACCATGCATACACACACACACACACACACACACACGTAAACCTCATTCTGAGGCAGCTGGGAGTGTTTGCAGTGTGAGTGGGTCATTCGTTCTCGTCTCTGTCTCACACAATGACCCATGCACTGTGTTTGCACTGCACCTAGCTCAAACAGCGTGTATTTCCGTCGCCCTTGCCATTCAAGCACACTCTGAGGCTTGCTTTTGTGAAGACACACAGAAGATTTGGCCTCAGGTCGCACTTGGAAAACAAAGGGCAAGTTCATTGAGAAATCAGCTAGAATTTCAGAAATGCACCTGATACACTGACTTCGTGTTTTCTCCTCCAGGAATTGATAATGTTGCACCATTCTAACCAGGGTCACAAAGATATTAGTCTTGCATTATTTCATTTCAGTCATGGTAGTCACGAAGACAAACCTGCTGTCGGAAGAAACTGATACTCCTAGTTCACAAAGGCAGTGGAAGCTTGTTGTCCTTGCTTTCACTCCCTGCTCAGTCACAGAAAGGTTAACAAAAGTGGACGGACATTGAAATGCAGACTGTCTTTCCAAATGAAAAAAAAGAGCAATATATTTTACTTAAATAACATCATACATTATCTGTACAATGGAATTATATTGTGAGTTCAGTGACTCAGTTCAGCTTCATAAAGTGCATGTCCTACTATTTGCTTTTAATTTTCTCAGAATTTCATTATTCTGCTGATGAACGTAACATAAATCACTCTAGATGAGTGCACCAGCTAAATGTCTAAAATGCTCTTTTTAAAAAGTGTTTGGCTATTCTCAGTCCACTCTGTCTCTGCATATACCATTCTCCTCAATCCGTCCATTCTGTTTATCTTCAGCATTTCATTTGGCAGATTGAGGTTTCTATACCAATGGCCTGATATGTTTGGATATAAGAAAGTGGTTTTCCTGTTTTGGCACTGTCTGACTGTCTTCATATACCATCCTGACATCAAATACTAGGTATGTAATATGTAAAGGCCATCTGTGGCATTTACTCTTGCTCACTGATGGCTTGGCAGCCATATAGTGAGGCCTAATAATACCGGTCTGATAGACTGTGGTAAAAAGAAATGGCACAAAAATGTTTCTTTACAGTCCTGCCTTTTTCATGAGGCCTCATGTGAAATGATATTCAAGCTAGATTTGCTATTGATATAAGGGGGCAATTAGCTTGCCCAATCATCCTTCAAATCATATCATAGTACATGCCAAGATTTCATGTTTTGCAATGGTTATATTTCTCCCTGCAGGTTTAAAAGCTCATAGAATAGCTGGTGCATTTGGTTATTTTGTTGTCCATTTTACCAGTTAAAACCACAATACAGCTGATCAGTGTTTTTCTTTACATTTTATTTTATTTAATGAAGTCTTCTGGCCAAGATTAACAAGCAGCAGCAATGTCAATGATAGTTATTCTTAATGTTCTTGTCATAATAAACATATTGTTAGTCACATGTCAGATGTCAAACAGCAATAATCTTTTATGTATTTTGCCTGACAAAGAGTGTGTTGATCGAAATGTTGCAATAAATATACGTTTTGTGAGCTTACTTATTTCAGAAAGTCATAACATACAGTTGAAAGCTTTGGAAAAAGCTACTAAAATCAACAGTAAATCCAATAATAGTAAAACAGGTTGCTGCAAAAAGTATAAACAACACTTCTGTTTTTATGTTACCAAACTAAATATGAATAGAGTTCACTTTTCTTCTTCCAGACAGGTCTCATACTATCCAGTGTCAATGTTAAGTGATAGAATACTAGATCTCAGTCAAATATAAGCTTCTCAGATAAATTCTATAAAACATTAAGTTTTATAATGCATTTTTATTTTATTATCCTTCAGATGTCATTAGACCACTTATCTTAACCTTCAGCAAAGTACTTTTCTCTGCTAACTTGTCTTTATATGAAATATATCACTGAACACATACAAACTGACCACAGCTTATTCATCCTCTCCAGATATCCCTGCAGCGACAAGAAATTAAAAAATAACCTAAAAATAGTAATAATAATGCAAAAAAAAAGTTAGTAAACAAAAGTAAACAAATGCCAGTACTAACATAACATGTGCTAATGTAAATATCAGAACTAACATCAATATATTATGTATCTGTGTCCGCATGTGCATTGTGTCTATGAGCTGGACATCCAGCCTCAGGTGAGTTAAGAGTGTCCCGGACTTCTCAGGCATCCTCAGGCTGTGCCTGGCATCGGGCTGCTTGTGGAACACAGGTTCTCTTTGTTGTGTCAGCCACACACTGAAACTTGCAGGCGCCTCACATACACAAAGGAATGTTAGGATGGATCCATTACACAGCCACACACACTGCTTGTTTGCCTGTTTGACTCCACAACAGTAATCTGACATCTAAATTGGGTCAGGGAGGTTCTTGTAGTACTTAGAGGCTGGAGAGAGGATAAGGAGGCAGCCAGAGGAAAGGAAATACTAGAGAGACAGTTAAATTGTTCTAGGTCAGGAAGGTCACAGTCAGAATCACTTAAATTGCCAAGAACAATAAATGTATCAGACATCGTCCTGGTGACATTGGTGTAGAGACACTCACAGGTTACCAACTGCGAGTTTGCATATCAACACGTGTTGCAAAGGGCAACTGACCAGAGACTTGTACTGTCAGACATTTTTCTAAAATATAAATGAACTTCTTATGAATATGTTATCTGAGGCTATTTTTCCATTAAGGCTGTTTACTTCAACTTTATCTCTTTCCAAGCTGACATAAGGACTTGAATCCCACATAATTTGCATGCACAGTCAACAAAACAGTATTTCAACTCTCTTCCTCCTCACTAGCCTCCAGTTAACTCCACACTTTTCTCCCTCTGTGTTTGTGTCTGTTAAAGCCCACTTTGTTGTGTCTGAGCAGCGAAGCATCCCAGTGAGCAATGACTTCCTGCAAGAAGTGACTGCTATTTCAACTCCAGAGCACTGGGCTGCCTGTGGTTTGTCTGTCTGTCGGTCTGGGTGTCTGCCCTCAAGCTTCCCCTTGGCGCATATAGAGGAAGAAGACATTTCCGCAGAGACAGAAGAGTGACAACCACCACTGCCAAACCCAAAGCGCCCTACCAGCAGCCTGAACTCCACTGGATGTGCAAACAGAGAGCATTCTGGGCTGTTTGACAGCAAAGGTCAAAGGGCTCTTTAAGGTTCCATTGGACTTTGACTGTGGCCTCTCTGAGGGGTTCCTTCTTTCATAGTCTTCTTCCTCTTACTCTTTGTGTTTTCTTCACATCATCGAGTGGCTAGTGGGTACAGAAGAGGATCCATCCTCCACACTGAAGCTGGAGCCATTGCCTCAGCTGTCGGCAGCATGACAGTGATATTTTCAGTCATGGCACAAGGTGCTGCATTTTTTATATAAATATTATGTTGTGTCAGTGAATTAAAAGAACATCTCTGTTGTATGGGATGTCTTAAAACAATAAGGCCAAGTGCAAGAGTAAAAGCCACCATCAACTTCTGATGATAGGCTGTTGTAAGTGTGGCATGACAATACACTGTAATGTTCTTATAATGTGTGAGATGTGACTAAAGAATTGGTAAAAAGCTGAAAGGTGAAAATGCTTATTAAATAATGAGAAATCTAAATGCTTCATGGCGATGCACTGATTTGACACTAATCAGACAAACTAAGGCCCACATTTTCAGAGTAGTATTTTTTAAATCTTCAAATCTGGTCGTAACATAACCATAAGTGACTATAAGAAAACAGAGACCAAAATGTTCTTCCGTTCTTCACATGCTGTTCTTCTGAGTATTTATTGTATTTCACATAATTTATTTGTTTTTGGTCAAATCGGCCACCTCCATATCTTCTTGAGCCAATATTACACTCAGGAGCGGTTCGCCTATGAGTGGATTAGGACTTTTCCATTGACCAGCGGTTTGCAGAGGTTATAATCTTGCACCCCAAAGACAGATTTCCCGTTAAGCCCAGGAAAGCTGTCTGACACCACTTACTGGAATCTAGTGGAATTTGTAGCAAATGCTTGCCTGCAGAGATGTGGACACAGAAAGAGCACAGGAAGTGGCAGATAACAAATGTGGGCAATGCAATTTCTCTTTTTCAGCCAGTGGTGCACGAGGGCAGTAAACTTGTCTTTCCTTTATCTTCATTTAACTTGAACAGAATAATGGCTCCCAAACGTGTACAGTGCTGGCGCCGCATGCTGTCGGATGGATAAATCACTCATACACAAGCGATTAAATATATTGAGGGATATATCGGTGGTTAATGGGTGGTTGGATCCTGGCATTCCTATATGAAATTCAGACATGACCGCTGTCATCAGTAACCCGCTCGAATGATGATGTTTTTGGGAGTCACTGTCCATCTGTGTGTGGTATAATAAATTAGAGCAATATGTGAGAGAACAAGCTACGTTCTAAGTGATGTGTCTGAAACATTCACTTCAAAAAGTGTTATTTGTGATGTGACCTGTACCACTCCCTCCATCATGAATCCACTACCATTTGTCACAGTCCTGCATATTGCTAACATTATCAGTCAAACCTTAGGAGTACCAAATGTTCATTTTTCAAGTGTCCAGCTATTGTAATAACAACTGAATCTTCCCAGTAGATGGAGACAAAGTGTACAACACACAACCTTATAAGCTTGTGCTGCTTTGCAAGGCAGTCTTCCTCAGTTGACTGTCAAATGAAAAAATGCACAGCAGTTGTCAGTGTAGTATTTTTTTATTGATTATATGTTATTTTTAACCTTAACAAGACACAGAGTTGATTACAGATTAAAAGCACAATAGAAAGCCTTGTTGATAGATCACAAATATTTTTGAAGGCTGATTCAACTGAGCTGGTCCTTTGCTCTGATCAATCAACGCCCAGCAGAGGGAGGTGTTGGACAAGTATTGGCCCAACAGTAGGAAGGAGGCCCTTACTTTGAGCAGCCCCAGCAGTGGACCCAATGGATCTGGCCTGCACGGAGCTGAGGTTTGTCTGTCCCCCAATCCCTCCGCCATCTTAATTGCTGCCATCTTTGCAGGAGTGACTCCCAGCTCAAAACCACCACTGTGATAACAAAGCATCCCAACACTGTGGAGAAGACTGGCATGTAAGCAGGTGAATGATAGTAATACAGTTTACATGTATTTGTGTATTTGCCATGATTGAACAATCCTCAAGTCAAATGAAACTGATCATGGCTCTCATTTAAACAACAGGAAGAGTTAGTTATCCAGATTACAGATTTACCACATGTCTTAATTATGTGCAGCATTTCCCTTATTGCTGACCATTTCATTTTTATTTTTCTCTTTATTATGTTTGTCTGCAGTATCTCTCTGCTTATTTTTTGAGTTTTTACTTGACAATACTTTCTCCTTTTCTTCTTCACTGTGTGAATTGCCATGAGCTAAAGTTGAGACAGAGCTACCAGCTGGCTAAAAGAGACCCAGTGCCTGCTTGCACGTCATTGCACACATGAATATCATTAATAACTTCATTAGCACTTCCTGAGCCAACACAGCCAACACTATATGTGTGTGTGTGTGTGTGTCACTGAGTGTGTATGGGGAGGGGGTCCGCTTGATTCTTGATTGCACACTGCTTCCTAGATTCAGTGGAACACATCTCCTCCAATTCCAGCCTTGCTGTGTGATTGAAATGGTGTCTGGCTCAGATACCCTACGCTCCCAGTCCCACTAGACTGTAATAGTACCCTTATAAAGATTCAACAACAGTTTGATTAAAGATAGACACTGTGCCCACTGCTCTAAGTCAAAGTGCACTACAGTGTTCGGTTTTGTTTTAGCATGTAGCACCTAAACATCAAACATATGTAAATGCTCTGATTAATTGTACAATCAATGGCCGGAATTATTTGTCAAACCTGTCTCCTCTCATAGTATGTGGGTTGATGTTTAAAATCTGGCATGCTTAGTGGTATATGCAACTTACACACCCTGAATTAGAATCACAAATGTAGTCAATGATCTGATTATTCTCCTGTGAGGAAATGTCATTCAGGTACGTGATTGCGTAAAGGAAAATTTTTAAAAACCTTGCAGAGCAGTATGGGTTTTTATCAATTAGTTTAAAGACCTGCCCAGCACAGCCACAGTCTCTTGGTCATCGCATTCCTCATTAGGAATATCAGCATTAGGATTAAGAGCAGCATTAAGAGCACCTCAACCTTTAGAGACAAAGTTAACTTTGCCCTGTCAGATTTCACTGCCACTGCTAATGGATAGGTCTGGTGATTCTTTATTATATGCTGTTTTTTGTCATATTGTCGACAATTCCCATGAGAAGACCAGAACCAAAAAGGGATTGATCCTACTACAGCTACCTCCTTTTTGTATCCCACTTGCACAACAGTACTTATGCAAATACTCTTGCTACTACTAGCGCACCAAATCTGCAAGTGAAAATAGTCCTTTCTTTCTTCCCTCATAATACTTCATAGAAGCAATGTTGACATTTTCCAGATCTCAGCAAATGTGTCAAAGTGTCCAAAGTGGGAGAACCAGGAGAAATAATGTACAGCTAAAAAAACTACAAAACAACAGCCTAAATTATGATAAACCAGAATTATTATTTAATAGACAACTTAGATTATAGTTGGAACTTAAATAAATTACATTGCGTTTACTACTACTCTCCAGTTTTAAATATTTACTTAAGATTTCACCATCCTGTTTTTCTGTTTGATGTCAGGTATCCTGATGCAAATGACTGAAAAATATACAGCTACTGCGATTATCTTTCCAACAGACGCTTCAAAGATCCTGAAAAAGATAAAAAATCAAGATCCAGTGACCCAGGAAATTATACTGACTGAGCGAGCGCCAAATTTCCTGCCAGAATACAATCTGCATCCAGACCAATTCACACCTTTTAACAAAGCAGACCCCAGAGCCATAAACTGCTCGACTTTGATACTCACTGCACACTTAAAATTCACTGCTCGAGATCCCTTCTAATCATATGGGTCAAATGGAAGTTCAGTGAGTAGCATTCACACGTGCACCAATTTACACTGAATTGCTTCCTTTGCTCCATGTTTGGTATATACGCAGGGTTAGAATTTTCTGGCTATGACTGTGCTAAAATGAAAGCAACCACCAAAACGACATGACATATAAGCCCCTTGAGCTCTTTGTGATTTATTATACCTGTTTCCCCTTAAATCTCAGTTGTGCAAAACTTCTTTTTTAAGTCACTGATTCTTTCCCTGATTGTTTCAAATTAATCTCCCGCCCACCCAGCTTCTTCTACCTCTGTCATTGGTGGAGACAGCTCTCTGTCACTGATGCATGGGCAGGCTCACCAAAGCAAATTCTTGGTGATGCCATTGCACAGCGACACTGGGGGGCCTACTGTGCTGATTCAGCCTGTGCTGAGAGGGAGGGTTGAAGAGAAAGAAGGACTGACACAGGAAGGTGAAAAACTGTCTCCATCAAGCAGCCTAAATATCATCAGTACAGCTTTGTGACAGAAGAAAGGCTTTGTCTGAACAGGCTCACCAGACTTGGGAATATTTTAGATGCAAAACCAAAACACTTTGATTTAGAGATTTGATTATAACTTGCGATACAGAGTTTACAGTAGAATGGTTCTATA
>JAUBNQ010000025.1:18810789-18834183 GCA_032353495.1 Ctenopoma kingsleyae | reverse complement strand
CCGAATGGTAATTGCTTGGGTCTTCTCCTTGTAAGTCGCTTTGGATAAAAGCGTCTGCCAAGTAAAGTAAAGTAAAGATCTAATTTTTTCACGAGACTTAATGAGTTGATATTTACATAGTCAGATGTATTTTTGCATCACAAGCTGTAGATATCTTATCATATAGAATACATATATACATACAGAAGAAAGATGCATTTGACCACAATAATCTTTTTTGGAAAATTAGTTTATTATTTTGTTTAATTTATTGGTAAGAGTTGGATATTTCAGCATATTAATGTATAGGATTCGCATTTCAAAAGTAGTCTTTGTCGTGATGAGCAAATAATGACAAATGTGTTGCTGTGCTGCAGCAGACTGTTGACTGTCATCTTGCAGAAGGAAGAAGGAACAGGTGAACACTGTCAGGCAGCTGAGCCAGACAAGCCAATAAACCACCCTCAGGATACTGCTGACTGATGCAAAACTTGCCTTTAGTCCTCCCTCATTCCTAAACTATATTGCTACTGCACTGAAAAGTGAGTCCATGCTACAAAACACCGTTAGTCCCATCATGGTATGAGCTGTTAGTGTACTGTGCAGAATACAGTATATGTGAAATTGCACTTACCAAGCTGACCTGATCTTATTTGGGTTTCTCTTGCAACAAATCCATGTATGTGGTTTTCCCCTGTGACTTTGAAAATGTCTTTTTAAAGTAGTGCATGTTAGTATTTGTGTCTGTGTTCAGGGCTTTTATGTGCATGACCTAATTCCACAGTGAGCAAAGATTCTGCAGTGGTGGCTGTGTGGTCGTGTGTATGTGTGTGCACACGCAAGTATGTGTGATTGAGTGTGCACGTCCTCCTCCCTCCCCCATTGCTTCCTTGTAAAGCCGGCAGAGAGCACACACAAGTTCATCTAAGGACAGGGAAATGCTTTTCTTTCCAGTGTGAATCATTTTGGAAAAATGAGCCTCTGGACTGAATTGCCCCAGCAATTTGGCATGTTTCTCCTTTCTGCTTTATTGTCTATTTTGGCTGAACTTGCAGTTCTTCATTTCACTGCCAAGAAAACTTCAGGTCCTATACAACAGGCAAAGCCAGTTTCTGAGTCAACCACAGCCTGTAAGCAAATAAAATAAATCTCTTCAGAATACTGCCATGGCTTCCTGTTTAGTTGTGAATTCCAAAGAGAAAAGAGCGCGCCATGTCTGTACTGTAAATCCAGTGTTTCTAACAGCTAGGAACAACGTGGACAATATCCCTCTGTAGACTTTACACCTTCAAATAAAACTTTACAGGGAAAAAGACACTAGCTCACTTTTTACGGACAGGTTTAATATGTTTAGATTAGGACCCTTCCTGTTTTTAAAAGTCATTTTCTCAGCACAAGGTGTCTGCTCTTGTACTCATGCAGTTTAGAGAACAAAACTCTGCAGTGCAGTGAAAAGAAAGTGTGAGTGGGAGCGGTTTTGGGATGTAGACAAGGAGGAAGGGAGGGAGATAGGGGGGAGTTTTTAATTTTGCAGTCAGCCAGCCCCCTTATAATTCTGCTGGTCCCCCCATCAGAGGGAGCGGAGAGTGGAGACGGGAGAGGGAGTGGTCTGTGTTGAGGTTTGGGTGAGCCAGTGGTGGGCTGTGGCAGCCGGCAGCTGGGCTCTCACCCATGTCCTCCAGCTCCAGCCTGAATTATGAAGGCTCTGGAATGGCAGCCAGCCTAATTACAATGACTGATTGCCCGTCCGTTGGCATTTCTCAGACGGTGATTGTCGCGTGTGTAGGATACAAGGGGAAGGAGGAGGCTCATTTCTTATTGGTCTTCCCCTTTCTTTCTTTGCATGAGAACAGCCAGAGATTGAGATCTGATTGGTTGGAGAGAAAAGAGATGTTTCATGATTTGGCGAGGCGGAACTGGTGGAAAGCCAGAGACAGGTGATGTTGCACTGATGGTGCATTGTAGCCTTTCCAGTTCTTGCACAAAATTCTCATAAAATCTGTGCGTTATACCAAAAAAGACATGTTTTGTCCTTATGTAGAAATATTCTTTTGCCTAGAATCCTTTTAAAACATGTTACATGCTGATAATTATGTGTTAAGAAATAGGTCACTTTCACTGACCCCTAAATATGTCAAATATTCAACCTGTTGATATTCTACTGTGTATCTTGAGTGTTTTCTTTATGTATTCCCTGGGATGTGCATTGTAAAAATGAAAATATAAAAGAAAAAATGAGAGGTCTTGAATTGGCCATTTGTATGTCAGCAGAGCACTCAGAGGTGTGATGTGTGTGTTAAGTGGGAGCTGGTTTGAGTTGGTCTGCCCTGCTTTGTCCAGTGCTTTGGCTTTTGTTCCTCCAGTAATGAATTGTGGAAGCCTTGGCTTCAGCTGGAGTGTCTCATAGCAACTGAAAAGAGAGAAGGAGAGCTGGTAAATGGAGAAAAGACTAGGGGAGATCATGTATTCTTTAAAAAGGGCAAGACAGACCAGATCATCGTTTGGGCATTTTGTGAAGAGTAAAAATCAAATTGGACAATCCATCTATTAGCAGGCACATCATTATTTATTACCTTTTAGTTCAAATGACAGCATTGTGGGAAGTGGGACAGCAATGTATGTTTTCTGAAATGTTTTCGTTTTAAAAAGGTATGTTTAATTGCTAGACTGTGCTTCTAATGGATATGATAGTGGAGTGAAGTAATGGGGAAAACATAGAAAAGCTGGTCTGGTGACAGTAATTTATAAATTTTTGGGCACTTCCACCAGTGACATGTCACTGCGAATTATTGTGTTTAGCACCTGGAGATAGTTAAGTGTCTTGAACACCTGGTGACAACGTTGATAAATTGAAACCCAGTGCCTCTTCGTAGCCATATCAGTTCTCAGGTCAACTGGGAACTGTCTCCTGAATGTCTGTGTGTGTTTATCATGTGTGTATGTACGTTCATATTTGCATTCATGAGAATGTGCATGTGCGGATATGTGTGCATTCGCACCAGGCTAGTTTTTTATTAACCGGCGGCCAGAGCTGAAGCTCGGACATGTTTGCCCTGTGACCCAGACACTACCTGTCTGCTGCCATGGTTACAGGGGCAGAGCAGGTTTAGTGGCCTGACTCCAGGGATTACTTTCCCCAGTCTTAACAATCAGGCCTGTGCCCCAGTGGCAGTAAAATGGACCAAACTGCACCCTAACAGTTTAGGGAGCTCTGCAGTGTGCCCTGGTGGCCTTTAAAACTGTCCTAAGTGCTGTGTAAAGGATTAGACCTGTACAACATAATTGCTCTGGTGTCAGTGACTGTCCCTTTGTGATCTGGTTCACTTGTAGTGATTAGCTCTCATAAATGAAAGAGCTCATGGTGCACACTGGATACAGGTCTGAAGTCCTTGAGCTCAAACACATGTTGAATCAATTTTCTTTGTCTTTAAGGACTAAAGATTTTGTCACTAGACAAAATCTAAACATTTTCCACGCATACAGTACTGATAGCGCTTTTTCTTTAAAGAAAGCAGGAGCCCTGAGACAGTATTTGTGAAGAGTCTTGCTGTCTGTGGATTGTCTGTGGCTGGTCCGCTGAGGGTCAGTATACTCTGGCCCAGATTTATTGTGACTTATCAGAATCACAAATACTTCTCTTATTCTCTCCAATGACTTGCAGTCTTACAGGTGTCCACCAGATGCTGCAGATAGCCTGCACTGTCCCCTGCATGTCATCCAGTAGAAACAAAAAATCCACTTTAGTGCAAATGTTTGAAACTATTTCCATGGTGATAGGATTAAATGTAATTTAGTTGTGCATCATAGAAAATAGGTCCCATTTTGGGCTATTAAGAAGCTTTGATGGTGCATCTGTTACAGAATGTGGACTAGGGGTAGTGTCTTTAATTCTAGAGGTTCAATTTAACTATTTCGTGAGGTAAAAAAGGAACAAGTTTGATATAAATCTTTATAATATGTCAGTTGTAATCACTGTTTGAAAGTTTTTTTAACAACTGCTTTCATATTACAGTCGTGCTAGAGTCTTGAAAGAATATCCTATATTGTTATAATGAAAGACTGCAAAGATTTAAGTACTATAATACAGTACACATGTGAAAAGTTAATGTATCTCATACAAACCTGCACATGTTCAGTTAAGTGAAGCGGGGTCTGTATCTCAAGTTGAGCAGAGCAACTTCACAGTTAACTTCGTGAACAAAACCAGCCCTGCCACAAGGCATGCTGGGAAGTTTGGCTGCTGGTGAAAGTGCCTGCCAATGTCCAGAGAGCGGTTCTGAAAATCACTGCGAGGGCTGCAAATGAAGTTTGAAAGTAGAAATAAGTAGAGCAACAAAGCAGAGAGCTCTCACAGCTGTAGGCACAGCCTTCTCTTAAAGAGATATTACCAAAATATTCCATAGTCGTGGCCAGTGATGTCGGTCTGTGCAGTGAAACTACATCGACAAACAAGTATGGTCAGATTTACATTTTCAAAAGTGTAGCAATTTGATTACATTTTCTGTCTTTGCATATCAGTTGTAGCATTCTTTAAACTGTGCTGTAGTTTTAATATTTCAAATAACCAGATGCAACCAAGAGAGTTTAATTCCCTAATACTTACTGCATTAACCAATTAAACTTGTAAACAGAAAAAAACATACTTCCAGCCCATGTTTTTTTCCATGTTTTCACTCAGCATGAATAAAAAGGAGTAAGGAGAAGGGTACTTCAATGACTTGCTCATAGGCACTTCAACAGGTTGCATAGGTGACGAATGTCATTCACTGATCAAATGCTTTAGCTTGTAGCTGTCAGATGTGCTGTGTAACCAAAACATAGATTAAAGGAAATAAACATCTATAGTTTAAATACATGCTTTCTAGTTTTACAGTTATGTTTGCAGCAGGTTTTTTTGTTTTTTTTTATTCATAATTTATCCTGAAAATTGACTAAGAACACTGCAGTGCTGTGCTGTGTCACATTATGAGCTAGCTCTAACCTCACCAATACACACTACGTTTTCAGTTTTCAAATTTTAGAGGGGAGTTACGTGGCTTGCTCATGGCTATATGTCCACATTAGTTTTTTTTATATTATAATTATTAGTATTCATCGTTTCTGATTTAACTTTCCAATTTGAATTCTATTTAAATTTTGACTCAAGCTCTGGCCTCCAGTAAAATCTGGCATTTCTGATCAGAAACCTGTAGTGGTGGTGGTGGTCAGCTTCGTGCTGTGGAAGCAACTGAAGCTCAGCTCAACACAGTGGCGAGCAGCCTGGAGGGTCCTGAGCCTTCACTTCACAGTTCCCCGTTTGGCACTCACACATTGTGCCATTCAGAACCCAGACCGTAAATTCACCCTGGGCACCCCACCATTGTGAGAGTGAGCTCATTTGAAAAGGCTTCAGGATTTTTTGGTGCGAGCAAGTCAGCGCTATTTGCATTTGTTCCAGTCTCGAAGATTTTACAGGTCAATTGAGACAGGCGAATATTGAACATGCCAAAGAGAGTTTTCCTCTTCATCACCATCTTCATCATCCTCTTGTCTTTGTTTGCTTCATGCAGTCTCGGTGACTCTTTTTTTCCAAAATTTTAGTGTGTTAGTGTGTTACCAGTCTTGATTCACTGGATATCTATCTGCTTTGTGTAGAAATAATAATATATTTGTGTAGATGTAGAAATATTTATTTCTCTTAGTTGTAAGATGAAGATTAAATGGAGAGAGTTTAATAAAAGATGTTAATGCAAGGATTTACCTCGAAAGATGATGAATTTTAAGCCATAGTGCCTCACTTTATTGCTTTCTTATCTCTCTCTCATTCCTGTTGATTCAGGGAAGAAATACCTTTATTGTCATCCAGTGTAGCAAGAGGGGATCAGGTAGAGGGGAGAGGTGTGAGTGCAAGCCTTTAGATCCTGGTGTCTTTGCAGGCTGCTAGGCTGGGCATGGGTTAGGCCAGGTCCAAAAAATCAAGACAGTACTTGAACAAAAACATCTCTTTACTTAAATTAGCCTATGCCTACCTCGTTGGGCTCAGCATCAGGTTTGCTTGCTTGTGTGTGTGAGTGAAAGACGAAAATACACATTCAAGTACATTTTGTTTTGAATCAAGTCTGAATTAAGTCTGAATATTCATAATGGTTCAGATAATATGGGTATTTCTAAACATTTTGCATGAATTACCAGTAAGCTTTATGTTATTAAGTAATTTGTCTGACTATACAGGAAGCAAAATAGTGATTACTTTAAAAGTTTAAAATCACAATTGCTTGAGTCTTAAAATTATTCAAAACAAACTTTATTCGCAGACAGATAACATTAACTATATATAACAGAAGTATAAGAAAGTAATAAATAGGTGTGTTTGATTTTACCTGAGCTTTCAGGATTGAACCCTGACCGCTAGGGGACAGAAATATGTATGTTTAAAATGCATATTCGTCAATCAAAACACCAATAGTTTGTAAATTGTGATAAAATCCCATAAGTAATTACTATTTTAATAACTTTATTATTTTGTTTTCACTGCTTCGATCAATCCTTTATTGAAAGGAACTGTCTGTCCATACTTTCTACCTTTAAATAACAGCTGCAGGGAGTCTATCTTTTGGGAGACTATAAACAAAAGCACATCATACTAAATTCTGTAGTGTTTTATAGTTAATGCTTCAGACATGACTTACAGGTTACGGTGTGTCATATTAGCATCATGAAACAGAATTTAAGAAACACTTTAAGTAATGTAGGGGGCCTGTATGGTTCATTCCTGAAGCCTGGTTTGATCTATTTTTATTTAGCTCTACTTCCGTTTTTATTTTAAAATCCTGTTGCCTAGCGTGTTTCACTTCCTGCCTGTCTCCCTGGCTGCTGGTGATTAAGCAAGTGATTCCACCTGTGAGTGTGACTATTAAATTTACCTGTCTGCACAGTCACTTTGCCAGATTGTTGCCGTCTGATGATGGTGGTGGACGCCGATTTACCTGAGCTCTACCATGTTGTGAAACCTGTTGTCAGCCATTTTGTGCCCCCATTTCATCTCCTGGCAATCTCCAACAGTAGGACAGTAAGGCAAAAATAATCTGCTGATTCGGTCATCCACCTATAGAGGGCGATCTCTTCCTGACGACGCTTAATTTTACTTTTTCTGATACCAGTCAACAAAAATGATTATTTAATGCCATCATCTCTACTGAGTAAACTAAACATACATATACTAAAAATATAAGAAAATAATTTATCTTGATATTTTGTATTCAGCCCATTTAAATCAAAGCACTTCGTAGATGCACCTTTGGCAGAGGTGCAGTGCCAAGCAGCATGCCTGCAGCACGATGCTGCCACCAACATGCCTCACGTGGGATGGTGCATTTGTGTCATGTCATGTTATTTATGTCAATTAATCCATGAATTATTTTTTCAATTAGTCTGTTAACCTAAGAATTATTATTTTTCCATAGAATCATTTGGTTGTTTTTTTTTTATCTTTGAGTTACTCCTTGATTAATCCTTTGGTTAACTTAAAAATAAATAATAATCATGACTTTTGTGAAAAAAGCTAGTGCTTGCGCTGGAAGTAGTTTGTGATCGTGATTTTGATGTTGGCTGGGATGTAGAAAAAGTCTAGTGCAAATGTGATGAGCTGGTGCAGGATGGAACCATATTTATTGACCAGGTCTAGCCGCACAACATGCAGGTCTTTCTTCTCCCTCTTGGCGGTCTGAATCTGGTCCCAAATCATTGAGGCATGTTCCACACAGCCTGGGAAGCCTGGTGCCCCGAACCTCTGGCAGGTGTTGTCAATATAGCCATTGTCCATGAGGTACGTTGTCATCCTTTTTGCCATTGCTGAGATTAAAATCTTCCCTTTGATATTTAGAAGGGCTATACTTCAAAACTGGTCTTGGAGTTTTGCTCTTTGGGAATTGGGACTACTACTGCCCTTTGCCACTTGGTGAGCCAAACTGCTCGTTCTTTGCCGGGTCGCTGCATTGGGCAAGGATGTGTTTCTCTAATTCTTCAGAGATCTCCAGTGACCCTCTGGTTTTCTCCTCCAGGAGACCTTGCGCATATCGGAACGGATTCCTAAAGTTCACTCTGTCTTCACCCTTTCTTTCTTTCTTTTCCTCCTTCGCCAGATGTGCTCAACCACGCCTGCACCTCCAAAGAATCCTCGTCTCATTAGTTGTTGTGCTTGCATTCGCTACCACTTGATCAATCCTGGTAGCCCCACCCCGCCCCCCACCCCGCTTCTGAGAGGGCCTTCAGGCTGTTTCTTTTGCCTTGTTTTGTTTTTGTGTCCGTCAGCAATGAACTCATCTGTATAACACTGCACACCATATTTATCATGTACTAATGTCAAAAACCACAAATGTACCCTCCTCTCTTATCAAGCATCTTTTAGTGAGATTAAGAACCTCACTAGCTACCTAGCATTATCCCATTAGCCATCAGGTAGTTAATGTATGCCCAAACTAATTCTGCAATTCTCCTCCATTTTCCGGCATTTCTCCTCCATTTTCCTGCATTTGAATGTTAGGAACTCTCAGCTCAGGGCAAGTGCATCATCAGCTTCAACCTTACGTGAAGGGGTTAAAGTGACTGTTACTGTGTGTGGGGGGGTGTTGTCCATCTGTCTACTGGTGAAAAGAGCCATACGACTTGGTTCTCTGACAGGAAAGGAATCTATCTGGCTTGAGTGTTAAGTTGTCCTGGTCAGTGGGAGGAGGCTGTTTAAAGGATGTGACGTCCTCTCAGCAGATGGGATGTCAGAGGGAGTCACCTCACCTCTCACAGGAGAGATGGCATCGGGACAGAGTGAACTATTAGATCTATGTGACGCTGTAATCCAGAAATCATAACAGAGACAGTACAAGTTCAAGAAACAGCACAGAGACAATAGTGTTGCAGATGTGGTGGAGGCATTTATGAGGGAATACATCTGAAGTTGAACTTGACTGAATGTCATGTTTTCATCTTGACCATTCACATGATCAGGTTATTAAAAGCACATGTCTGATGAAGCGACATTTGTGTTTAATTGTGTATGTATGGTGTATGGTATTGAAGAATAGGCTACACATGAATAATTCTTAGTTAGTATCAGCTTTGACATGATTTCCTGTACTTGTCTTAACTTTCTGGGACTACACTGTACTGTTTTTGGTAAAGTATGCGTTCTTAAACTGGTTAAATCAAACACTGGAGATTATTTGCAAATAAAATTAAACAGTAGATGGGGCTCTATCTGTGATCCCACTATGGGGTAACCAGTCTCTGTATCCTCTTAGTAAGTCTTGTGGCCCCTCCTCCCTATTGTATGAATCTGGTAGGACCAGGGTGGCTTGGTTCTCCTTTTCTGTGCCCCCTCCCCCACCAGACACAGTGATGGCACTCAGTGCCAGAGACACCCCTCCTTCCCCTCCCTTCCCTTCACCAACACTCCTCTCTCCTCCCTCCCTTCCCTCTCCGCCGCAGGCAGACCCAGGCATGGGATCTCCATCTGTGCACAAAGGAGCCTCCTCTATCTGCATACGCTGCACATAAAAGGGCCTTTTGTCATGAGGTCTGCACACATGACCGTCCGCCTTTCACCCTGCTGGAAAAAAAGATCACTCTCTTCAGCAATCCAACCCCACCCCCAACACCAGACTCAACCCCGTCCCCAGACCCCCACCCCACCAGATTTTCGTCTGCAGGGAAAGAGAGAGACAGAGACTGATCCGCTCTGAACTTTGCAAAATAGAGACAACCGTCAGATGGGGCTGCTTCCATCACTGCTGCAAAGACCGTTTTTACTCTTTTTCATGTCTGCCTTCTCCATTTCTCTCTCCTGGTGTCCTTGTGTGTGCTCACTGGGAGGCATCAATGCATTATAGCATCTGTCGTACTGAAATATGAATGTGCTTTTGTTTTTGTTGTCTCCCTTCCTTTCTGCAGTCTCTGACATTTAAGGGGCATTAGTGGTTGGTTCTGTGCCAGATTATTGGCCTCCTATTACAGAGTCACGGGCTCAATTGACAGCAGTCTGAGAACTGATGCTTTTCTCTCATCATTTTGGTGCATCCTGCCTTCTAACCATTCAACCTTACACTACTTAGCAGAACCAGAATGTTTGTAATGTGTAAAAAATAATGAATAAATTGTCCATACACACGATAACCATATCAAGATGAGACAAGGTAAAATTCCCCACCATTGTGGGACCAATGGGCTGTTTACAGTTTTGGCTACTAAACATGACAGATATTAGCGTTGAGGGATATTGAGTCAGTAAAGAGATGGAGAAAAGACACAGGGACAGGCTAATACACACTGTCAAGTGCACGGTTGCTGCCACAAAAAACGCTTTCCTCAGCGTTTCCTTTGAAACACACACGGCCCTGATGCCTTGCTCCCAGCCAAATGAGTGTGGATTTTGGAAAGCCCTCTAGCTCATCTTGCTGTCGCTGCACACAGGCCTGTGGCGGAACGGAAGGATAAGATTGACTTCTCCCTCCACTGCCATGTCCTCTGCATGACCCTCTGCCTCTCTAAGCTGGTGTGAGAGGTCAGAAGCTGTCATATCGCAGTTTGCCACATGCTGTCCACACCTTTACCATGATGATGATGGTGACAATGAGTGGAACAGAAAGCACTAACCATAATTTATTCAGCACAGTTCAGCATAAAGACTACATATAAATTACAGGGACTCTAAACTATAGAAATGATTGTAAGAATATAGCACCAATCAAGTTCAATATTTACTTATGCACTGTTTTATTTGTCTGTAGCCATAAAGCCAAAAATCTTCCCACTGAAATATTATAATAATATATTAATATAATAACTATAATAATATGACAAAAGGCAATGTGATAATAATAGTAATAATAGTAATACATTTATTGGCATTAAGTTTTGCTTTAAAAGCATCCACTATAAAACAATTCCAGGCAAAAAAATGATTACTTTAAATATCAGAATAATGCTGTGAAAAAAGTATTTGCCTCCTTCTTGATTTTTTTTTTTTTTTGCATATTAGTCAAACTTAAATGATTAAAAATATCCAAGAAATTTTAATATTGCACAAAGATAACCTGAGTAAATACATTTTTTTTTTTTTTTTTAATGATGATTTGACTTATTAAGGGGAAAAAAGCTGACCAAACTTGCCTGGCCCTATGTGAAAAAGAAATTCAAGAACAGATGAAAAAAAAAAAAAGTAATTGACATCTATCAGCCTGCAAAGGGTTACAAAGCCATTTCTAAGGCTTTGGGACTCCAGTGAACCACAGTGAGGGCCATTATCCACAAATGGAGTAAATGTGGAACATTGGTGAAACTTCCCAGGAGTGGCCAGCCGGCCAAAATTACTCCAAGAGCACAACGACGACTCATCTAGGAGGTCATAAAAGAACCCAGAACAACATCTAAAAATCTGCAGGCTTCACTTGCCTCAGTTAAGGTCAGTGTTCATGATTCAACAATAAGAAAGAGACTGGGCAAAAATGGCCATCATGACAGAGTTCCAAGGCAAAATCCACTGCTGATCAACCGTTACATCTGGCGTAAAACTAACAGCATTTCATAAAAAGAACATCATACCAAAAGTCAGACACTGTGGTGGTAGTGTGATGGTCTGGGCTTCAGGACTTGGACGACTTGCCATAATTGATGGATCCAGGAATTTTGCACTCTACTAGAAAATCATGGAGGAGAATGTACGGCCATCAGTCTGTGACCTCAAGGTCAAGGGCACTTGGGTTACGCAGCAGGACAATGATCTGAAACACACCAGAAAGCCCACCTCTGAATGGCTCAAAAAAATTAAGGCTTTCAAGTGGCGTAGTCGAAATCTGGACTTAAATCCGATTGAGATGCTCTGGCATGGCCATAAAAGTTCATGCTCAAAACCCCTTCAATGTGGCAGAATTCTGCAAAGAGGAGTGGACCAAAATTCTTTTACAGTGATGTGAAGACTTGCCAGTTATTGCAAAAACTTGATTGCAGTTGTTACCGTCAAGGGTGGCACAACTAGTTATTATAAGTACTTTTTCACATAGGGCAAGGCAGGTTTGGAGTGTTTTTTTTCTCTTTAAAAACTGCATTTTGTACTTACTCTTTGTTATGTTTGGGTAATATTGAAGTTAGTTTGATGATCTGAAAAATTTAAGTCTGACAAAAATGACAAAAAATCAGGAAGGGGTTAAAAAAATTTTTTGAAGCACTGTATTAATTAGCTCTAATTAGTAACCCAAAACATAGCCTACGGGAAACAACAAATGCTATGTTATAGGAAAACTCTCAACATACCAACCAAACAAATGTAAGCATACAAAAATACAGTAAGGAAAACGTGTACCAAAGGTTCAGGTTTTCACAGACAACCTTTTTATAGACTGTGTATGTCCTCAGGTCACCACGTTGCTCAAACATAATAAGGAGTAAAGAGGAACAAATCAGTCTATTTAAACTAAGTTGTTAACTTCAATGCAGTGATCAGTTATTATCTCAAAACACAGGAGATAATTTACTGCATGATAAAGGGTTTCTTTCAATGTCTAAACACACATAAAGCGAAAGATAAAAACTAATAAATATAATAAAATAAAAATTATGCAGTGTACATTATCCTGGCACCAGATCTGTTTTCTTTGAAATGTGAAGCATGTCTTAAACACATTATTTTGCTGTTCTTAAAAATAATATTTTACTGCAATTGAAAGTGCCTCTAAATTTGCAGAAATAGCCCATGGAGTAATAAAATCTCTGTTTATGCAGCTGTCCTGTAAAACACTCCTTTTCTCCCACATAGATGTTTTCAAATCAATATCAGTGCCTTCCTTCTTTAAAGAACGTCACAGTTTTTTTTTATGTGCAGAAAGTTAGAAGCAATTATCAAGCTCATTAAATGGCATTACCGATTTGGGAATTGGACCAGTATCTAAAATATTTCCCAGCTCACTTGTTGTTTTTCATCAAAGCTGTTTTGTGACTGAGCAAACTTTACTGTGGTAATCAGAAGAAAGTGCTGTGATGTGATTCAGGGGCTGGAGGCTCGGTGGCTCTGTGGTAGAGAAGGCACCAGAAGGAGAGCATGTTTATGAAATGGATAAAGCGTATTAGGTGCATGTTTTACTGTTCTCAGTGGAACAAGGATGCTAGAGAGACTGTGTAAGATAACAAAACAGCACACATAAAGTGTTTGTTGAGGCAGTGAACCGCTGAGTGCGTATGGCTCGGCTGTTGGACTCATTGCAGCCCTGCGGCGCAGACACAGGCATTGTGACGTGGCCCCTAAAATGCCAGGCCTGTGCACTCCTGGCTTAGTGTTGAGTAAGAATAAAACAAAATGACCAAGGCTGTTTAAAGTAGGCATTAGCAGCCCTCAGGGGAAAAGTGCAAGGGGAGAGTTCAGGTATGTACAAGCCCGGTTCAGGCTGGTGAAGTGGACAGAAAAGGAGAATTTACTACGACTTGTAAGAATTTGTCCTGGTACCCCAGGTAACTTAGAGCTTTAGATCAGTTTAGTGGCAGTAACGTTTAGTTAGCACCACATAATACTCATTAATCAAAGTTTTATTTATTAAATAGAAATAGCTCGATTACCATTATAACTCTTAACATGATTAAAAGGCGTTCTTCATTTATTATGAAGAAATTTTTGTTTTTTTTACATCATAAGTAATCTAATTTCATACATTAATTTATAACACATGTGCGTACTTCTGCTGATATGTCTTTATTTTGATGTTTAAGCCACTGCTAAAATCTTGATAGTAAGGTTAGCATGCTGTGTTGTAAAAGCATTTGATTTAAGTATGTTAAAGTCTATCACCCTAACATGTTTTAGATTTGACGAGCAGTATTTGAAGAGGTCATAGTGTACTGCTAAATAGACAGCTAATAAAACTACATTCACTTCTTTTTAATGCATCGTTATCAACATTTTAATATTATTATTGATACTGTAGTTTGATGTGAATTTCTGCTTAACCTGCCCTAGTTCGATGCTGCCACACAAAAGCTGCCCTGATCCAGGACAATATGTTTGGCTGTTGAGGGGCTGCCAGAAGTAGTTGTTAGTTACAGTTAGGGTGCGTCCCTCTTTGGATAGGTTGTCCACTCCGAGGTCTGATATCGAATAGGTCCATAATTTCCAGCTTGTTCCCAGGAGAAGCTCTCTCTTGCTCTTTCTCTCTCTCTGTCTCTTTTCCACCTCTTCTTCTTTCAGAATCCTGTGAGAAACAGCAAGGTGAGTTAATTCCTGCTGTGTTTTTGTCTGTTTTCTTGCTAAAATTAATTGGGCTGATGTATATGGCCTTTCCACAAATTTAGTTTAATTGGAATATGCCTACAGATTTACCATACCGTGGTCAGAGTTTTCCTGTCTTTGTATTTTTGATCTGACAGATATTAAGGCAGCAAATCAAATGTTAACTGATAAGCGTTTGGCACGTAAAATTCAATGGTCTGCTTCGCGCTTTGAGAGAGAAGTATCAGGGCAAATTATAAAACATTTTAGACAAAATCAATTGGATTAAATTCTAATAAAATAATACTAAACAAATGCAACAATTTGCATTTATATGCAATAAACAAATTTTGAAATATAAAGTACATAGTTTGCAGAAATAGATTAAACTAAAATATTATAAATTTTTGCATTACATTTTCCGCTATATACTCATAATAAATTATAATTTAGTAAATAAAATGTGTATAAAAATATCATTCAGAACAGTCGGCAGTTTGTTGTCTCGACCAGACTTTAGATTTAGACTTTATAAAATAACCTGCATTTATTCATTGTGTAATATGTAATGCTGAAAATGAATTCGACAGTTAAATTGTGTGTTTTTAAATAATCTTTTACATCTGAAGACAACTTGTGAACAAAAACTTGAACTTGACCTTTGGTAAAACACTGCCTGAAAAAAAGTCACAAATCTTTATATTGTTATATTTCTATACAATCACTATTAATATGCTGTTTTATTTCAGGAGAGACAGCCGCAAATGTTCTGATCACGACCTTACATTTTGAAGATGGTGAGCATAACCTGTGTTTCATTATGAGGCATTATTGACTTGCTCTTTCTGGACACGTAGGGTTAAGAGAGCTCATCACGACTTTTTACTTTTACTTCTCTGCTGGTGCAAGAATGACTTTGAATAGTACGGCAGAAAGATTTTGTGACGAAATTGTTGTGTTCTTGCCTTTCATCGCATGATTATCTGGGACATCATCATCATCATATGAAATATCTGGTACATCAATACTGCGCATGTCTTGTGTCCACCATTTTGTGATGAGAATTTTATTGCACATGCCCCCATTTTATGAACTTCGCTTTAAAGTTGCAGGCCTTGAGAACAACTTATTTGAGTCAATAATTCTTAATTAGGAAGTTGTACTTATTGGAAATATTGCTCAGGTTATTTTGAGTTACACGGATGATGCACAGTGTGCTAAAGCAAGTCAAACATCCTTCGTTTTTGTAACAGGAGTGTGGGACTGCATTACTGAACCAGATAATGTGCAGTGATAATAATGTATCATTTATTCATATTTGCCCAGACAACAGTTATTTTTTTCAAGCTGTTCTGCACCTCACTGTGATAATCTTCATTATTCATCTGCGTGTGTGTGTGTGGGTATCAAACAGAGAGCAGAAAGTGGTGGTCACAGTCGGCTGCCTGAGGTGACTGGTGGGGTCAAAGGTTAGACTGTGTTAATAAGACGTAATGTCCTGCCCTGGGACCTCAGTCCCATGAGGGATAACCCCTTAATCGGCATTAGTTAATGTGTTAGTAGTCTTTACGTTCTTAAAGCAAACAGCAATGGAACAGTCAATGGGCCCGCTTGCCCTCCCATGTAACGCTTTTGACCTAGGGGTCATGGCCTTTGTTCCCCGCTCGATGGGGAGTGCCCTCAAAGGTCTCGGGTGTAATAGAGAAGTTGTTTAGACACGTGCAGGGCTTAAGCAAGACCACCTCATGGACTCAGCTTCTGCTCCTGGAGAGTATAAAGTCTTCCTTTGCAATGTAGGGATACGTTTGTGGTCAGCTTTTATCCCCTTGCACAAGTCCATTAAAATATCAGCTTTTTTTATGTGCCACATATCATTTCTAGTATGTTGATGTAGTAGTGGTTGCTGACCAAGCACAGAACCACCCCCCTTTTCCCCCACCACCACCTAATGTTTCCTTGATGTTTGCAAATGACTAAGTGCAAATGTTGTTTTTCTTTGCGGATTCCCTGCTCATGACAATTTCATATTCCTCCAGCTCTCCTATAGAAAGCTATAGAAAGCTATAGAAAAACAGCATCTGTACACAGTTATGTGTCCCTGTCCTCTCCTCTTATCTGCACTTCTGTGTAACAGTGGTTGCCTTGACCGACAAATGTCTTTTAAGTGTCTCTTAAATATGCATTTAGTCTGTTTTTGTGCCAACAGCAGACCAAAGTACATGTACTGTATGTACAAGCTTAGTCATTGTGAGTCTGAAGGTTTGTTCCTTGTCCTGATGTTACAAATATTTACACCTACGTGTAGCTTTATATACTTTGTGTGTTTTAAGATACTACATTTTTTCAAAATTTCAAGTTTCAGAAGTGATGTTTGCTTTCTACAAAATGCGTTCTTTTCTTGTTTTTAAAAATTATAGTGAAATGATGTCGGGCAGTCCATAACATGGCGCCGGCTGCCATTTTGTTTCACATCATGTTATCGATAGGCCTGAGTGACTGATTGTGTATCACATAGATGTAGTAGCCATGTACTCCTCAAAATATCTTTTCTCTACTTATTTCATTTAAGTACATGAAGCAAAGAGCAGTTATGTTTTTGTGTCACCGTTGAGATTTTTTAAAATGCCTGTATTTGATACTTTAGTCTAAAAATATAAGTCAAAGAAAAAATTAGTAAAGATAATAAAGGTGCTAAAACGACTTCATCAGTGCATTTCATTCAAATATAATTGATTTAGTCACTTAAAATGTCTGTATTAGTTGCTAAAATATGATAAATTATAACTGGAAAACTAAAACTATAATAAATAAATGGGAAACGCAACAGAGGAACAATGTAGAGGAGCACAGTAGTGAGAGTTGGCAGATGACCCAAAACCAAAACTGTATCCTCAAATGAACTTTATGTAATGCATAGTGCAGTATGCACACTAAGCACAAATACCCAAAATGTGCCAGTCTACAGCAGCTACGTTTAATGATTGGAATTCTAGCATATTGTGCTTTATGATCCAAGTCATTCCCAAATAAGGTCTCTTTATACACGACAGCTTTATACATTAAAGCCATAATGAAGTCCTGGGTTTCTCAATTGGTTAAAACGCATGGCGAGATGTGACGTACAGCTGCACTCATTCTAATAGGATTCTATAGCTCATGCCAATGTAGACGTCTGAACCGGGCTTCTGTCTCATTTAGGGGAACAGAACAGAGAACAAACGAGTTGCAATGCAGCATTTTCTGTACAAACTGTAAATACTGGTAGCATTTTCCTCTGGCTGTCTGCAAATAGCCTGTGTTTGGCCACCTGTGTTTTTAGTAAAACCTGTCGAGCAAATAGAGCTGCAGAGGGGAGAATAGTTTTTGTGGAGAGTCCAGTCGCTGCAGCTGTAGTGAGGGAGAAAGCCGGCGAGGAACAGGGTGGTGGCTGTGCTATGAAAGCAGCCCTCACAAACTGTGCAGCCTAAAGCAGTAGCAGCCATGTTAGACAAATCTGCGTGAGCTTGAGTCCCCACTAACAACGCAGTGCCCTCTCACAACCAACAGAAAGTTTTCACAGAGTAATAGTAAGAAAAGTTTAACCCCCACCTTTTTTTCTTTCATTGTCTCTGTTAGGCATGTAGTCCCCTCATGCCCTCTTTAATTCTCAGCAGTATATAAAGCAGCAATGCAATCAAAATAGTTCCTCAGTATCAGATACAATTTACATATCCCCTTCCTCTTTTTCTTTCCTTATTGAGCTCCTGTAGTTCAAGGCCGAGGGTAAAAAGTTAAAGCCACAAGCTCTGCCTTTGCAGTTTTTAGAACCAGAGCCAAAAGAGGCAGGAAGTTGTTGTACAATAGCGTTACAGTAATCTGCCACAAATGGAAAAAGCCAAATGCTGATCACCGAGTAGAGAAGGTGGCAGAACACAAGCAGAAAGAGGGAGGGAGGGACAGAAGGGAGAGAAAGAGAGCTAGCGTGTGTGAGAGAGACAGGCGTTACAGCAAAGAATAATCAATACAATCTAAGATGGTGGGAATAGTCTGGCTGTTTAGGTTTCCCCCTTCAGTTCCCTGTCTGGCTTTGCCTGCTTTTCATGTAAACTAGTATAAACATGGAAGAGAGAGAGACAGAGACAAAAAAAAATCAAAACAATTTTTTTGGAACTCTATTTTTTCTTTCTTATGTCACCTCCATTTTAAACAGGACAAATCAGCATCTCTAGGGTGGTTTCTAAAAATTGTCTATGAACTGTTGAATGTGCAGGCAAGTGGCAGCTGTTTTTTCTCGAGGAAAAGCAGCAAAGTCTCTTTCCAAAAATGCTTATCAGCATTTTGACTTTGTGCCAAAATAGCTGCAAGGGTTCAGCTTCAGCGTTCGGCTCACTTTATGACAGAGTCCGGGCGAGGAGGAGGGTCCTAGCCATGCGTTCTTTGCCACATGTTACTGAAATAAACACTGTGCAAGCTTATCTTTTTCCTGTGTGTGTGTGTGTGCGTGTGTGTGTGCATTTGGTTTTTTCTGTGCATTCACGCTAGTCACTGTAGCACGGTGAAGAGTTAATCCGCTCCGAGAGTGTGTGCTCCTTTCAGAGTGTGCTCCCAAGACTGTTGCAGCGACAAGAGCCCCACTACAGTAAGAGATACCAGCTCTCAGAAGTGCTGCATATTTCAAGGATCCTTCAGCAGGACAATCCATTCTGAATGATTGTGTATTCTTTCTTTTTCTTCACTTTTCTTTTCACCAGTTGATTTAGTAGCTGAGGTACTGTATAGTGTATCCCAGTATGGCATGACTGTATGCTCTGCGTCTGCGCACTGCTGGAGGAGTGGATTTCTGTGTCATTCTTCCTCCTCCACCCCTCCCACAGTGCTTTCTACTCTTCACTCCCCCCGACTCTCTCTCTCTCTCCTTCTGTGTCTCCATCTCCCACCCGTCTTATGCTCCCTCCCTCCCATACTCCCTCCTTCTCCCCTGTCTCCAGTGCAAATACAGTTCCTTGCCGTGTTGGACATGTGATGAATAAGTGACTGGTTCGCGCGCTCTGCCGCACCTCCTATTTCATCATCAGCAGAGCTTTCCTCCCCTTCACTGTGCGCTCGCTGTCTCCTCCTCTCTTCCTCTCTCACTCTTCTTTTTCTGTCTGTTTCGGTCGCTTCCCTCTTTCTGCTCCAGCCACACACAAGGGGGAGACTTAAGCTCTGCGAGGGAAAAAAAGAAAAAAGTCTGCTGCTATTTCTACAGTCAGGGCCTCCCCACAGCCCGCCCTTCCATAGACGGAGCTTTTTTTTCACTCACTACTAGCTGGATTTTAACCCTCTGCCTCCAACTAACAGCACAACAGCTCTGCAAAACCTGGCAACAAGTTGCTTTTTAGGGGCCTTTTCTCACTTTGGCGCATTGATTTTTGCATCACTTTGGACTTTAGCGCTGTTTCCTCCTTTCTCCTGCATTTTATTTTCTAAAAATGTTCCTATTTTTTTCTCCGCTGATGGGTTTCTAGTAATATTTATTTGTGTACTCTCTTTTTGGATGGAAATTCGCGAAGGTGATGTTTCGCCACGTGAAGGGTCTTGTTCCACCTGGAGTGCCGGGGCGCCATTTCTGACGGGTAACCTGCTTGTAGTGGGCTCATGGTCTGGATGACCACTATGGATGACAAGCACATAATGTGACCAGTGTCTGAACATGAAACACATCTGTTTTTTTAAAGAAATGTCCTTCATCAGCGCCAGTGACTGGCGTAAAGTACCGCACCTCCTTCGTCTTTACTCTCTGTATCTCCTGCTATTTCCTTCCCATGTCCTCTCTCTCTCTGTCTGTCTCTGTGTCCCTCGCTCACCCTTCTCTCTCTCTTTCACAGCGACTGGCTCTCCTAGCAGGGGAATGAGTGGTGTGCTGAGCCGGAGCTCTTTCTGGGACAGGTGCCAACTGCAAACAAAAGGCATTATGAGGAAATAAGGGAAAAAATATATTTGAAAATTTTGAAATTGTTGCAGCAAAATGTCAGAAGTAGTCCTGCATGTTTTGTCTCTGCATGGCCACTTTGTGCTATTTTTGCATGTTTGTACGAAGCACTAAAACTGATCATAGTGGCAGAGGCTGTTGTTAAAGCAGAGGTTTGAATACTTTGCCACACTTATTCTAGTGAAGGCATTTCATTTGGAAAGAGGGAGGGAGTAATGTGGGTGAGCAGCATATAGACTGCTGAATTATTCATGTGCCCAGCCAAGGCTGTGACTGGACTGGTTGTGCTATTTGCATGCATCAGACATGCTGTTTGTCTGTTTGCTAACATTCCTAATTCAGAGACTTGTTAACTAGCAGACAGGCTTAGCTGAAGCCTTGCAGACAGCCTCATGGCCTCCTATTGTTTCAGGCCTCACCAGGCCTGGACCCAGCCGGTGGCAGGCGTGCCATGCAGCCCTGAGTTGGGGCTCAGACTGTGTTTGAAAGAAGAAGTAAGCCTGGAGCTGAGATTGAGAATGGGGCTCAGGCTGGAGCTGGGGCTGATGCACGGCTGTGAACGGGGACAGTCTGAGGGAATAGACTGGGTCTTGCAAGAACCACCAAATTGGAGCTTATGGCTTTCTCCTCTTCTCGACAGAGATGTGGCTCAAAGCAGGAAGAGCTGCCGAATTTCGCAATGCTTTTTACCACATTTTCTCTGAAATATTGGTAAGTAATATCTGATTTAATATATCTATGCTTGCGTGTTTTAAATGGAAGCTCATTCATGTGTTTAAATTTTTGACTTTCAATGTTTAACAAGCATCCTGTACAAATAAACATTTGATGCACTTGGTTCCTACACTGTGTCTTTTTAACTAAGTGCACATTATGCAAGTGAATATAAAACTCTACATGCTCACGTAGTTTAAGAACATTCAGTTTACAGTAGCGCATTTAAAGATTTACCACTTTAACTTTGCAAATGCTTTTCAGTAACTTTGCATAGCCGTAAAACCTAGTCATAATGTAGTAATGAAAATTTTAGATGCATTAGTAGCACTTTGATTGCTGCCTGGATAATCCTACTTTGTGTGCACAAGTGGAAGGTCCTACTTGTAGAGGTATTTCATGTGAATGATGCGGTCCTTGCGGCTTAATATACACTGTCTGGACAGACCTATGTGGTGTACTGATTATTTTGATCGGCTTAATGTTTTCCAAAGCTTGACTGTAAGATAAATTTAAACGAGAGAATCAGCATTTCTATGAATTTGAAGTTTTGCAGGTAGGATTTGCTGAACTTGTATTTTGCTCAAGAAGAGTAGTAATAGTAGTAGTAGTAGTAGAGCTACAACGTAGAATAAATATAAAACCGTTCATGACTTTGCAATTTGCTAAGTCTTTACTGATATGCACCTAGTTTTAATATTGATCACAGTAGTTTTTTATAATTGTGTGTGTGAGTGTGTGTGTATCTCTACCTTATTTATTTGAACACAGAATTTAGTAGGATAAAATTTCTGGCAAATGTATACAAAGACTTCTTTCAAGATGCTTTTTGCATATGAAAAAATGTCCTCATTCCAAAGAATGAGCATTAATCCTGTAAGCAGTGATTTTAAAAATCCTCAAGAACTATGAGGAAATGAAGAATATGACTTTAGATAAGTTAGTTCAGATAAAACGGCCCATCAGTGACTTGCTATTTAGCGTTGTACTTTGTAATAATTTTGAATAATTTTCTTTTAAACCTGATATATTAGCAATTGATGCATATAAATCTTTTATCTTTGACCTTTTTTGTGCTTTGGTTTTGTGTGTTGCGATAAGGTCTTAGGCTCTTTATCAGGATTTATACAATAGGGGACTTTTTCAAGTGTAGTATTACTCAAAGCTTTCAGGTGATTCATGATTCTTGTTCAGATTGTCAATAAATAGGTTATTATGTTCACTATAAATATGAGCTCTGCTTAACTAGAATTGGGCACATGGTTTTGGCTGGCAGAATATCACACTACTCCACCCCTAAGGCCTTTTTGGCAATAGATGGCAGTGGTCCAGGGGAAGGTTGCATGTTGTGAGGCAGATGGCAGGTTGGTGAGGATTTGCAGTATTTTTCTTTGTAAAACTATACCTGAGCAATCCAGCAGCCTGGTACAGCCTATCTGTGCAGTGAAGCAATCTTCAGCTTGTAAATGAAGTAACACAGTAAATACAGCAAAGTCAACAATGAAACATACATGAAATCAAACGTACATATTCATATGTAACATTTTACAATTTTTTTGTGCAGGGTGTAATTTTTAAGTGCTCATAACATTGTTATAGTCCTTGCTGTTCTTATCCTTTCAGTGTGTGTTCTTAGGTTTGATGACATGGTGTGTTCAAAGTGTGTATTCTTTTAAACCCATACAACAGTCAAACATCTCCGTTCTGTCAGTCAGAATGTTTAATATATTTTCAACTGATTTATTTTTAGTTTTATATACATGAGTATCAATTTTTTCTGAATATACTGCAAAAGCGGAGCTAAAGCAAACTGCATGTCACAGCTAGAGGAACAAGTTCATAAACTTGAACTTGACTGTGGTTTAGAACTTGAATGAGAAACTCTGAATTTCCAATGATGTTGTAATTTAGACCAGTACTTTTCTTAGTATATATTAGTTTGTGCAAAGTGCTGTGTGTTTTTGTAAATATGCAAAATGACAACCATTTAAAATCTTACAGGTATGAACTGAAAAAGAAAAAGTGCACAAAAATAAATTATATCTTGCATCAGTTATTTTAATAAATAGTTGACAGTAATTATAAGTATCCAGGTATTTAAAGGTATTTTAATCATTTATGCATTACTTTTAATATGCTTAGTTTAATATTTGAGTGATTTAGACATATTTGAGTTTTACTTTAGTAAGCTACTGGATAATATGTATGTAGAGAGAAAACGCTTAAATATTGCAAAAAAGTGCTCCCTTATTTTTCATGTAAAGAATGAATTATTGAACATTTTCTGTGAGAAAGTTCCAAACAGGGAATACTTGCAGAGATAAGTAAGTTTTCTATAAGCAAACATGAACAAACATGTACAGAGGAAAATACACCAGAGAGCATAAACTAAAATAAGTGTTCCAACTACTATATATTATACATTATCATTTACATATATAGATAAATATATAATATATATTTTTGCTTAGAGAGTGTGTGTGTGTGTGTGTGTGTGTGTGTGTGTGTGTGTGTGTGTGTGTGTGTGTGT
>JAUBNQ010000025.1:18763335-18780355 GCA_032353495.1 Ctenopoma kingsleyae | reverse complement strand
ATTCTATCAATTTTGCAAATTAAATTATAATGATTAAATGAGAGTTTATGAGTAAATACTGTACCTGTAAGTCAAGTAATGTGTACTTTGTGTTTATCGTTAATTAGCAAATGTTTTCATGCTAAGCTAAGCTGGTGAACATGGTTAAATCAAGCTGATGTTAGCATTTAGCACAAAGCACTGCTGTATCTAAACAGCCTGACATTGCTGCTACCATAGATGTGGACTATAGTCTCTAGACATTAAGGCAGAGGTGACCTTAGAAATGAATTATCTTGTCTTCCTCTGTTTGCGTGCCTGAATTTCCATATGACCTTTTTCTCCTCTCTCTCATTTGTGACTTCTTATGTCTGTCCTCCACCATTCCTGTGTCTCCAGTCTGATGATTGAAAGTGCCGGCAGCCCATTCCTCCACCACGATGGTCGACATGGAGAGCCACTACCATCCCCCTTCTCCCCTGGAGGACTCGGTGATGGGCAGTCCCCTTTGCGGTGATGATGACTTTATGGGTGGCATGGAGGAGCACCAGGACATAACCCAGTCCATTGACCTCATCTCCTTTAATTTCCCTGAATACCAGTCCTCCAGCAATGGCTCAGAAGGTTCCACTGTTCTAGGTAAAAAGGTCTTGTCGTCATTTAATTGAAATATCTCTTTAGGTCATCAATAATATGATGAGACAATATGGAGTTGTCTCCCACATGTCATTTTGTCTGTGTGCTCCAGGCAGCTCAGGGTAATCTTGTTGTTGTTGTTATAGCAGGGGTCCCTCATTTTAGCCCCTTAATCCTTAATTTGTCCCAACTACAGAGAGGACAAGCACTTTGGCTATTTTAGCCTTTTGTCTTAACCTACACAAAGACTTAACTACAATTCTCTGACCATCCCATTTTACACAGATTGTCTGACTGACCCACTTTTTCATGCCTTTGAGCAGTAGTTCTTTGATCAGTTTGCCCTTCTCTGTCTTATTTCTCCTTTTCTGTACTTCATTTGTATCTCTGTGTCCTCCACTAGCCCTTGTCCTTGCTTCATATCCAGTGAGGAATTCACACATTCCTCAGCTGCCATGAGCCACCTCTCAGGAAACATCCACTTTGCTGCTGTGTTTCCTCCTGAATAGAAGTCACATGGACATGTGGGAAATTTATGTAACTGCCAAATTGTGCATTAAGCGAAGAAGCAATGAATAGTGACAGAAGATAAACATTTAATGGAATAATAGAGGATGGAAGTGAGATAAAAGGAGAAATACTAACAATGAGAGGAGCATACGAAACTCTGAACCTGTGAACACTGAACAGTGCTCACATAGTTAAAATGTGCACATGCGGCATGCAGCAAATGTGAGAAATGCAAATTGTTCTGATTTATTATGTACTGATGTGTGAAGGCTTCTGATACATATGATGTATGTAAAAGATACAGATACTTCTTTTTCCAGGAAATAGTCGTAAGAGATCACACAGAGAACCAGGGGACTTTTCTGGGTGTTTTTGCAATGGTGATTAGGGGTTAAATGGCGTGCACATTCATGACTAAACCTAAATTTCATCAATGTAGCAAGATTTGTCATCTGTTCAGATGGTATAAAAGCAGACACTTTTACCCTCCATCATTTTCAGAGAACCATAAACCATGTTGTTTTATCTGTCTCTCCATAATGTGTGAATGAATACTTGATTTTTATATATACTTGATTTTGAGTTCTAGCAATAAAGAAGTAGAGAAGAATTTCCACAACACAGCTCCAGATCTGTTGCCAAATGCTGCTTATCCTGGCTCTGGCATCTTGACCAGATCTCATGTGGCTGGACTTAGTGTCACTGTTTTGTACCATTTCCTATGTGCTATTTGTGTACCAAGCCAGTTCTACCAAGCACGTTCCCTTCACAAGGTTGAAACAGAAAACTGTTGGCAGTTGACGGTAAACCACATGACCATTCTTCCATAAGGAAAATCAGTAATACTACTCCAACACTGATATGCTTGTGTCAGGCAGCACACCACAGACAGCGTTCTCATTTTGCTGAAAAAACAAGCACAGTGATGGAACAGGCTGTTGTTGTTGTTGTTGGGGCAAAGGGGTCAAAAGTACTTAAATTCCAAGTAGTTCTTTGCCGCAGGCAGATGAGACTTCACAGAAAATATGCATTTAAAAAGACAGATATGTTTGCAACATTTTATTTTACTCAACTTGTTTCAAAGGACTCAATTTATTAATTAATTGTGGAGAGACATGAGCCTTTCCTAAAAGATTTAATTGTGTTGCACTTGAATTGCACAGTTGCGGTGAAAAATGGACAAAAAGAGCTTTGGAGTAAAATTCAATATGCAATGATGCATTATTCTCACTTCTGCACCCATGGCCACCGAGTGATGGCCACTACAATCTGTGATTGTCAGATTGTGTCTGTCAATAATTGGCTGTGAGTGTAGCAGCTGTGTTCATTCATCAGGGGAATAATTCAACCAGTTCTAATTAAAAATCGCCCAATTGCAACAAAATCATCTCAAGGCACTTTACATTGTAAGGTTAATACCTTACCAAAAAGTGTAATGCAATGCATAATTGGGGCGGCATGAAAGCTCACTGGGTAGAGCAGTCATCTTCCAGCCCAAGGGTGAGTGGTTCGATTTTCAGTCCCGGCAAGGTACATGTCCGAGGTGTCCTTGGACAAG
Organism: Ctenopoma kingsleyae; assembly: GCA_032353495.1. Lineage (NCBI taxonomy): Eukaryota > Metazoa > Chordata > Actinopteri > Anabantiformes > Anabantidae > Ctenopoma > Ctenopoma kingsleyae. The sequence continues at coordinate 18,777,672 of JAUBNQ010000025.1, read as the reverse complement.
ACACCGAAACCCACTAGTAGTGCTGACACAGGTCTAGCAGCTGTCCAAACAACAATTTCCCCAAGGGGACCAATAAAGTATCAATTATTAGAATTATTATCATGATTAACCATATGCTTATGCTTTGTAGATGCCCTCACGCCAGCATCCAGCCCGTCATCGGTTGTGTATGGGGTGGCAGGGAGCCAGGAGGACTTCTCATCTTCCTCCTCATCACTCAGCCTGGAGTGTCGAGTATGTGCTGACCGCGCCTCAGGCTACCACTACGGAGTTCACGCATGTGAGGGCTGCAAGGTGAGATGAAGATTACACATGGTAATTATCCAGTCAAACATGTGGTTCTGTCTGTTTGAATTTTATATTCGATAGTGGAGAGTTCAAACTCAATGTAAAGATTAATGACTTAGCAGTTAGGAAGTGTTGCTGAACAGTTGCTGAAGGACATTATCATTCAGAGTCACCCATAAACACATAAAAGCCGCAAATCACATACAGACTTCTTAATAAACATTAACTGATTTCAAGACAATGAGTCACACTTGCAATAATAACACTTGACAAAGTAGGACATACTACCCAGAAATCCAGAGGCAATGTGTCTTGTGACTAGTGATAACTACAATAAATATCTGAATGACCAGGCTCGTCCTTCACATGTGGTCTCTCAATAATCTTTCAGTTAATTGTTTACCAGTCATGTTAAAGAACAACTCAAAACACCAAAGGACAAAGATAGTACAACTTGATCTGTTTGTTCATTTTTGAGTGTTAGGAGCCTATGTTGTTGTGCCAGTGTTCTGATCCTTCTATACTTTCTATATTACACAGAAGGAAAAGTAGCTACTACCCCCTCCACACAGCGAATCCACTGAGTTCAACTAAATGTATCAGCTAAGAAAGCAGTGGGAGTGTGTCAGGAAGCCATTCATAAACTCAGCATCTCCATCATATCAACATGCTGTTACATAAACATTCACACCAGAGCAGTAGTTCACTAAAGTCTAAGTGTCTGCAGTAGTAGAATGATGACAACTTAATTAAGGCCAACTACTGTGAGTCATCAGTTCAAAGGATTTTAGTTTATATAAGTTATATATGCATTTTAGGTTATGTGCAAGGCCTGTGCAGGGTGAGGTTGTTGGGTTGGGTTTTTAAAACTGACTAGACAGATATAATTTAACATCAATTTATCAGAAGAGTCCTTTAAATCAGTGCCAAAGCTTTGTCTCACATTTGGGTTACATAGTTTCCTTTGCAGCCCTCTGTGTTTCATAATCCACTGTGTACTGATAACTGTTTTGTTACTAGGGAGCATTGAGGGAGTTGCTGTAAACTCCTAAAATTGGAATATATTCAATTCTACAGCCTTTGTGTGTATTAAGAGTTAAACACACACACACACAAAAAAAAAAAAAATCTGCCTCTTTAGTAATGTCTGAAATGTGCACATGTGTTGGCGCATGCAGAATTTGACTAGTTCTATTCTCAAACTGCAATTCTCCTGTGTGTGTGTGTGTGTGTCTGCACACGCACGTGTGTGTGTATGTATATATATATATAGGTAGAGGAGGAGACTGACTTGTAAATACACACTAATAAACTGATCCTTTACGACCATGAGCTCAATCAGTGTTGGCATGAAGCCCATTTGTCTGAACTCCAACTCTGTCCTGGCACCATGCCACCTTCTTTACTGTATGCGTGTATATGTGTTTGTACACATGTCACATTGTGGGTTAGTGGGTGAGAGTCAGTCAGGTATGTCAGAGTTATTTAACATGTACTCACGTGGTTGTAGCATGTTTGTGTATGTCTGTGTAATCTTGTAATGTATGACTGTGTGTGGCTTGCGGTGTTTGTGGGTTCATTTGGATTTTGGCACACAGGGTGACAGTTTTGAATAAAGTAGCAGGCAGCTATTAAGTATAGCTAAATATGTTAATATTAGTCCCTCAGGCCAGTTTCAAACCTCCAGCCAACTGCAAACATGCCACTTGGTCTATCTATTTCTTGCCAAGTTTGAATGTTATTTTTGTCACAGTGGTGAAACTATGAAAACTTTTGATATTGTCACGCACTATTCAGTTCTGAACTTTTCTAATAGCTACTTTCATTTGTCACTTGAGATTTATCAGCCTCTGTATGTGTGTGTTTTATAAATGTTTATCTAATTGCCTCAGTAATCTGGTCAAAGTTGTTAATATCCAATTTCTGTAAATGAAACTGAAAAAAGACATTTTACTTTTACTTAACCTTATTTCATTCCTCCAGGGTTTTTTTCGGCGAACCATTCGTCTGAAGCTGGAGTATGACAAGTGTGAGCGTCGCTGCAAAATCCAAAAGAAGAACCGCAACAAGTGCCAATACTGCCGCTTCCAAAAGTGCCTGTTAGTGGGCATGTCCCACAACGGTAAGCCCTATGCTGCAAGGCAGGTCTGGGCAGTGCTTCAAGCTCACCAGCACACACACACACATGCATGGCTCTTGTAACTTATAAACACACACTGCTTAACAGAGTACCACAGTTATGATGCCAAGAAAGATTGGACAGGCACGTACACATATAATTAGCAGATATTAGTAATCTGACTCCACAGTTGAGTGTTAGGTTGCATGTTGAGGCAAGTCGCAGACTGAAGAGTAAAACAGATTACTATACAGCTCTAAAACTGACCATTTTCAACATTTGGGCAATTACAATGAAAAAATATTTGCCCCCTTCCTGATTTTTAAATGTTTTGCATATTTGTTACACTTAAATGATTCAGATCATCAAACAAATTTTAATATTGTACAAAGATAACCCGAGTAAATACAAAATGCAGTTTTTAAACATTGATTTTGTTTATTAAAGAAAAAAAGCCAGACCTGCCTTGCCCTATGTGGAAAAAGTAATTGCCTCCTAAACCTAGTAATAGTTGTGCCACCCTTGGTGGTAGCAATTGCAATCAAGCGTTTGCGATAACTGGTAATGTGCAGTTCACATCGCTGTGGAGGAATTTTTACCCACTCTTCTTTACAGAATTGTCTTAATTCAGCCACATTGGAGGGTTTTCAAGAATGAACAGCCTGTTTAAGGTAGCGACACAGCATCTCAATCAGATTTACGTCTAAACTTTGACTAAGCCACTCCAAAACCATAATTTTGCCATTCAGAGATGGACTTTCTGGTGTCTCATTGCTGCATAAACCAAGTGCGCTTCAGCTTGAGGTCACAAATTAATGACCAGAAATTGTCCTTCAGGATTTTTTGGTAGGGAGCAGAATTCATGGTTCCATCAATTATGGCAAGTTGTACAGGTCCTTAAGCTGCAAAGCAGCCCCAGACCATCACTCTACCACCACAATGTCTGTCTGTTGTTATGAAATGCTGTGTGTCAGTTTTATTGTGGCAGATGTAACGGGATGCACACCTTCCAAACTGTTAAACTTTTGTCTCATCAGTCGACAGAATATTTGCCCAAAAGGCTTGGGGATAATCAACTTTTTTGGCAAATGAATGAGTCGAGCCTTTGTGTTCTTTTTGGTCTGCAGTGGATTTCTCCTTGGAACTCTCCCAACAGGTCTAGGTGTGGCCAGTGAAATGGAACACAGCTTTCCCTTAATAAATGAAATCATCATCTAAAAACTGCATTTTGCATTTACAGGGGTTATCTTTGTGTTATATCAAAATTAGTTTGATGACCTGAATCATTTAAGTTTGGCAAATATGAAAAAAAAAGAAAACAGGAAAGGGGCAAATACTTTTTCACAGCACTGTATTGCCCTTACTCAGAAATAGACCAATTGGACCTGCATCTCGTGAAGTTACAGCACATGGTCTGAGTGTAGACAACTGGAATCATATTGCATGGCAGTAGCTGAACCCACTTGACCATTCTGCTGCGTATACTGTATGTGAACAGGAAGGGAAATCACTTAACCATTTGCGTCCATCCACCTGACTGTGTGACACTGACAGTCTGCTTTACTGCACAAGTGGATCTACTAGCACTTTTTAAAATGAAAATACAGATAGTACAGATATTAAAATATATTTAAATCTTAATAATCAAGTTGAGCAAAAAAAAAACATCTCTACTCTTCTAATGTAATACTGTATCTATTAATTTTGCAATACAATCTTTATTCCTTTAAATTACAACCTTTATGGCTCAGATGTATTTTTCCTGTAAGAGTGACCTGAATACTCTGAAAATGAGTATTGTTGTATTATTGAAGTCTGATACTCAGGATCAAGAATATTTGTGTTTCAAAAGAAAACCCCAATGATCATGTTATTTCTCTTTGAAGCCTTACACCAGATTTCATCTTCAGAAGTACTTATCATTTGGGGTACAGGAATATTGAGGACAAAGTTCCAGATTCTAGTGAATGTTGTGTGTGCTGTGTAAACCTACAACATGGCATGCTGACCATTGGCCAAGGTCAATGTACTAATTGAAAAACTGCTGTAACACAGATTTTGGAGATAACGTGACTGTGTGGGCGTCCAGGTACTTCTTTTTCCTGGTCCGTCTGTATTTCTACTGCAAAAAGGCCAATGTAATCAATGGGTTTCAGTGGGTTTATATATAGATTGTGCACATATTGGTGGTAGTGAACTTGCAGATGTAAAGGCTGGGCTGGGCGCTTTTATTTTGTCTCATGGGTCTATTGACTTTATGGTCCTCCCCGTTCTTCCTCAAGGCTTAGCCTATTTTCATGATGATAGTGCCTTTTTTCTATCAACTGCACTTCCTCTTATGGTATATGCGTATTAAGTTCCATGAGCCTAAATGTAACTGTAGATGGAAAGGAATGGAATTTGAGATGCAAGGGCAGCCTGATCTTTTTAGATCTTCTACAGAACCTCTGCCGTGCTGATTTTGTGAGTTTAACCCTTTAAACTGAATGTGCCATGTACTGATTATATAGTTTAATCTGACCATTTTGGACGTTCATTACTAAAATGGTTCAGCGGTTTACATTTTGTAAATTTAAATATACCAACAAACAGTCAGACACATAAACATTCAAAGTGGAACATTTAAAAGGTTTTGTTTATATATCAAATTTACTCTTTAAAATTAAAAATGATAAATGAAATGAATAGTTATCATTTCCATCCAAAATGTAGTTGATAACATAAACATTTTGGCTTAGTATGACAAATGTTTGCACTTAGTACTGGGGAAGTGTTTAAAATGTTTAAATTAAAAATTCAAGGGCATTGTTTACTACACTTTACTTATTTTCTGGAGAGGCCTATATTACCAACATCCCCTTCTTTCCATTACATCAACAGTGAAGTGCTATTTTTTTCACACGTCACACAAATGAAGGACATTCCCTCAAATAATGCAACCTAGCATCACCTCAAATCTAATGTACTTGGAACATCATTTGTGAGAAAATAACAGATGTGGAGAAATAATAACTCTCACTTCCACTGAATGACAGACAGTCCTCCTCCCACCTTTGGCCCTTCTCGCTACTTGAGTCACACACTTATCCCCTCACACCAGCTCTTAGGAAATTGACTAATGCTCAGCTTAACATCACTCACTTCCTATCATCTTAATTAGACTTGGCTCTTGCCCAGGTGCCTGCTGTGGAGCTTTACCAGCTTCTGATGGTCCATCCACTTTGTGAGCAGTAATCTAATGGGCCCTTATGCTGTCTGCTAGCTGTATCTCATCCCCTCTTAGTTCTGTGCAGTACGTCTGAATTTGTTTCAGCAGTGTGTAGTTGTTTGTTGGAAAACAGGGAAGTCAGATATACTGTTATTTTTTTATAGTCTCATAAATGCAGGTGATTGGTGCAGAGGGATGTTATGTTCTTACAGGGAGTTATGTGTGTGCACCAGGGGTTAAAAACAGTTCATCTCTAATCTCATTAGTCCAATGAGATCAGGTCGTCTAAGAGATGCATCCTCATCATAGAAAAACAACTCTTGCATTGAAGCACGTTTCCCACAACTGATATTTGTGTTCATAACTTTCTATAGATTTCAGTTCATTTACATTTTTGTAGAACAGGCATTGATTCTGTTTTCATTCTTATTCTATTCATTGATATTAAGTTTACAAAAATACTACAAAAGCATTAAGACAAATTGACACTTTAACTAAATGTTCAGATGCAAAGTTAGACTGATAACAATATTATGTTTATAAAGGAAAAAAGAGATTCTTTTGTTTAGAATACAAAAGAATATCATTCTCAAATCCATTGATATCTTGAGCACTGTTTTGTGCATTTTTAGTGATCCTATTATTGAACATGTATTTGCTAGCACTTCACAATCCTCCCAATCCTTGTTTGGATAGATGTAATACTTTTTGGATAATTGTCGTGTTCTTTTTTTTTTTCTTTGCTGATATGTTGATTTGGGATCAGTTTACCTCGTCATGATTCCCAAAGATGTCATCAGTCTGAATGATTATTGTGGTTTTGTGGAGCTCAAGCCCTTTTTCATTTACCGTAACTGTGTTTGTTCTAAATTGCTCTGTGATCTCACATGCAGTAGTTTTCTCAGTGCTCTATTGCTGTTTACGATAAACATAATACTGATATTAACATTTTATTTCATTTACAGTTATATTCATTATACATTTTATCTGTGCCTCCATATTTTATTTTACATAAGTCAGATTTCAGATTTATATATTTATATTTGATTTTCTGTCTGCTCTTCACAGCCATCCGTTTTGGTCGGATGCCACAGTCGGAGAAGCTAAAGCTGAAGGCAGAGATGGTAACAGGGGAGAGAGAGGTGGAGGATCCACAGATAGCTGACCAGAAGACTCTGGCCAGGCAGATTTATGAGGCCTACCTCAAGAATTTCAACATGAACAAGGCCAAGGCTCGAACCATTCTCACTGGCAAGACTAGCAACCCTGTACGTTGAGTAAGAGTAGTGAGCTGATGAGTGAAATGTGTCTGAGAAAATAGCTTTGTGAGTTTCCTCACAAATCAAGGTCATGTAATTTCTTCCCCACTGAAGTGACTTTTAATTTTAATCTGAGCGTACTGAAAATTTGCAATCAAAGTTCTGTCTCAATATGATCTGGCAGAAACTACCTCTGAGGTTATGTGCTGCCAGTCAGTGACAGAAATAGCTTGCTCAATCAATAGTGCAAGCCAACACACCAGCTGCACAAGGAAATATCTGTTTCCACAGAAACAATATAAAGAGCCAGTGTATAAGCCCATCGCTTCCCCACAGCACCACCTGTTTCCCTTGATACCAGTGCTTTTTTCATCACCCATCCCCAATCCCACCAAAAACACCCCCTCACATCCTTATTTGTTATCATTAGAAAAGATGAGCTACAAAGGGAAGGTCAAGGGCTGCAACCCAGGTTTGTTGTGCATTCCACAGATGTATGAATGTAGGTATGAAATATTTCAACAGGGAAGTCCAAGTGCAGATCCATGTTCAAACGGGTCTTTCCCAAACATAGCAGTGTCCTACAACAGTGTCCATGCTATGCTAAAATGGTGCTTGACTTGAACAGTATAAACCCCAGATGTAATTGACATATAAATATTCAGGAGGTATAATGTTTTCATAATGCTCAATATACTGTAAGAAGACATTTGGTATAGAACACTTTCTACTTTATAAATGTTCAAAACTGTTAAATGATTAATCACCCTTGTGGAAACAAATGTACCTACTGCAAACAAAATATGTGGATCCAAGTAATTCCTATAACTGAGCCAAAAGATTTCAGGCAAGTTTGACTCATCACTCTCCATGTCTGGAAGGAATACTGAGACATTCTGTAACTCTGTTAGTGTTGGCTCTGATTTGTGAAAAGCTTATAATCAGTTTTATGATCTGACTTAACTGGTTTTGCTGGGGTATGATTCATCTTCAACATTCAGCAGTACAAACTGTCTTGATTGGATGTCTTTAGTCCTACCGCACTGATCAAAAGAGATGTCAAGCTCATGCTGCTGCTGTGGTCTGCACTGTAGTTTAATGTAATTTCATGTTAAAGTTTAGTTTCTCAAACAAATCTACTGTACGTATTGACTTTTAGGAGGAAATTCAGCTCAACAAATGCACAAAAAAATGCTTCTGAAGCTTTACATATCATATGCCCTTCATTTTTTCAGTCAGTAAGTGTAGTGCTTTCAGTTTAGCTGCCCTGGCTCTACTTTTTGTAACAGTATTAATATTCCTAGATAAACATAGGTGGCTTACAGCCCTTTTTGAGTCAAGTAGACTAATATTATCATCATGGAAAGATTAAGAGTCAACAAGAGCTGTGGGATTTACCTCTACCCACTTAAGCACCAACATCTCCCACGAGGTTATGGTAACAATAGAATGATGGTTTGGTCTTCTTTACTTCTGTAGGATCACATAGCATCAGTTCAGGCAGTGAGACCAACATCAGAATTATAAAACTAACTAACACTTCATGAAAGAAACTCAGATTTTATCATTATGTAAGTTTACACTGACCTTGTTAATACACTTGTTTGTGATATCAAATCAACTCCAATATCAACAGCTTAGACGTCATCTGATGATCATGTGTTGTGCTGACGTAGACACACCTCAAAATGAAACAGCACAGGGCATGTTCCTCATACCTTCCCTTGTTACTCTAGCCCACATTTAGCACAGCATTCATGAGTCACACCTCTGATGTGATGTGCAGCAGCAGGTGTAGCTGGTCATCGCATGCTGTAATTTCTCTGCTGTGGGAACTGACACATCCTAAAAACTGCATTTGCTAGAATCGATACTTGCATACTTGTATGTTAATGGGGAAATATCTATAATAATCTTTCAAGATTAATTGTGCTTATACTTCTATAGAATTAAATGTGAGTTTTAAGCTAATGGATGGATAGACTCTTAACTGCTTTTCTTGTTAAGTTCGTAGGGGTGCGGAGCCGATCTGTGCTGTCACTAGGCAAGAAAGAGCGTTAAGAGTGATATCCATAATTATACTAATTGTCGTGGAAATATTCAGATGTCAATATGGGCTCTGAGCTGAGCCTCTCCTTTCAGTAAAGATTATGTGTAAACACCACAGTCACTACAGTTTGTCATGTTGGGAGGTTTGCTGACTCAGCTTTTTCCATATTTATGCAGCGAAGCCACATGAAGTTTATTTATGTAAGCCAAAATCATAGGGCACACTGTACTCATTGTGCTGCATTTCAGCTCGAAACCCATTTGTAACAAAAGCTTACACATAAAGCTCATAAGAGTGTTATGTCTCCACAGCCTTTTGTCATCCATGACATGGAGACCCTCCAGCTGGCAGAGCAGACGCTGGTCGCCAAAATGGTCAGTTCTGCAGCAGCGCTGAAGGACAGGGAGGCAGAAGTTCGGATTTTTCACTGCTGCCAGTGCACGTCGGTGGAAACTGTCACAGAGCTCACAGAATTTGCAAAGTCTGTGCCCGGGTTCTCAAGTTTGGACCTCAACGATCAGGTGACTCTTTTAAAATATGGAGTGTACGAGGCCCTCTTTGCAATGCTCGCCTCCAGCATGAATAAGGACGGGCTTCTTGTAGCATATGGCTCAGGCTTCATCACCCGGGAATTCCTCAAGAGCCTGCGGCGACCGTTCAGTGATATGATGGAGCCAAAGTTCCAGTTTGCCACAAAGTTTAATGCACTGGAGCTGGACGACAGTGACCTGGCTCTGTTTGTGGCCACTATCATCTGCTGTGGAGGTGAGAATGCATGAAAAAAATTATATTATATATTATATATATATTATATTATATATTATTAAAACCAATCTTAGGTTTCAAATCACACATCTCAGCCAGTGTATGTCTTTAAGTTCTTATCTCCCATAGCCAAGTTCTGCTGCATCCTGCCATTGTACTGTCTGCTCCACAAACTCTGGTCTTAGATTAGTGGTAACTTTATTTTTTTCATCCTCTGTGATTAGATCGACCAGGCCTGGTGAACGTAGCACACATCGAGCAGATGCAGGAAAGCATTGTGCAGGTGCTGCAGCTCCACCTCCTGGCCAATCACCCTGATGACACTTTCCTTTTCCCCAGGCTGCTACAGAAACTGGCTGACCTCAGGCAGCTAGTCACTGAGCATGCAGAGCTGGTGCAGGAGATCAGAAAGACAGAGGATACTTCATTGCACCCACTGCTGCAGGAGATCTACAAAGACATGTACTGAAGATTGTGGAGGAATAAACATGACAGCCATTCTATGAACCATGTCCTTTTTTCCAGGGACAGAAGAAAAAAAGGAGTCCTCCATAGACTAGGAATGAACCACTTAAACCCCTCTAATGCAACAAGAGTTAGCTTTGCCTTCAGGTCAGCGCAAAGAGCAAGAAGCTGATGATTCTCTAGGTTTGACACAGTGCTCTCTGACCTTCCTTGCCAGAAAAGTGGCAAATATGTGATGTTCAGCGGACTGAGTCCTTTTCTCTGACCAAACATTTGGATAAAAACACTAAATGATCATTTGAAGTCTTTGGTTAACCCTTTCATGCCCCCTGACAAACCCTAAAATGAAGAAAGAAGGTTAACTTGATAGTTGCCACTCCAGCAGTATGTTTGAAAGTAGATTTTTTTTATACTGATGTCATAGAAAATAGCCATATACTGTTACGGTTAACAACACCCAAACGACTTCTGTGGCAGCAGCAACATTCAGACAATAAAATACAGTTTTAAAGCAAGGCAGCTTCTGCCAAAGTGGCCACCAATAAGCGTGGTGATGGTATTCATGCAGTAGGCCTCCGGTATGTCTCTTCAAGTTTTTGCACCCAGAGACACTGTGGTGTCATTATGTGATAATTTATTTGTACTGTAATTCTTCTAAGCCATACTTTGTTTGTAATGATACTGGAAAGGATCAATATCTTTCACATACTTTTTCTTCCTAACAAAACAGCACCATGTATGGATGATCCTCACTTATTACTGAACTTGTACACAAACTGTACTTGCGATGGTATTTTTATACTTAAGAATAAGGTAATAAGACCTTAAAGTTTTTAAGGAAACTGAAATGATGACAGGTACAGATCCACTGCGCACGTATACTGCAATGAGCAACTTAAGCACAAGCATGCCTGCGATGCATTAATGTGACACTATTTTAAACTGGACCTCTGTTGAATGTCTTTTTTTTTAATGAAAAACATGCACAGACGTTTGGCACTCCATTCTGTGTCCTGGTATTCGAGGGCTGACACCAAGATAAAGCGTATTACTAGCTTACTACAGGTAGACTTAAAGCGGAATTACTGGATATGAATTCATCTGTTCTTTAAGTTCTCGCTCAGTGAAGCCCTGTTCCTCAAAATGATGTGAAAGTCACACTGTCTCAGTCATATCGTGTCTCTCCTCATTCCTCATAACACATGCAGTTGATTAAGATTAAGGGTTCATGTGCACATTTTATATGGTGGGAAATGAAAAGCATTATGTTTTTCATAAAAGAACATCATAATGGTACAGCTACAAAGATTAAACCATTACATTATCATAAACCTTTTGGGTGGAAAGTGTTCTACTTTCGTCAATCAACAAAGGCCAAAACACAAGCATGTGTCTATATTCACTTAGTTGATTTAATAAGCAAGATAAATCCAGTCTAGATGAGTCTACCAGTTTGTATGTTGTGTGTCAGAATTAGACAACTATCTGGTGATGATTGATGATGAAATACATTTCCATATGTTATCATTTAGATGCCTTTCTAATCTGCAATGATAACTGTGCATCTGAAAAGGCCACTCCTGCATTTTGTTTGTCATATTGCCTTTTGTAAAAATTTGAACTTAGCTACAAAGAAGACTTATACTAAGGGAACATATATGAGAAAATAGTAAAAAGATTATAGTATATTTGTTATAGTTTGGATAATAGGCTACATGTGTAAACTCTAATCTGCTCATCCAATCAAAAACTCCTAAAAATCATCATGAGTTTATTTTAATTCATGATGATCACCATTATTGGACCTTTTCTTTATCATTACGTCAAATTGTATAAAGAGAGTGTACTGTACATAGCTGGAATGATCACGCTGACTGCTCGCCCCAACTTTTAATTCTTGAAGTATACAAATTACTAATGATGATCAACTTTTGTGTTCCTCCTTTTTAGAGAATACTTTTAATGCTTGAAATTTCACAGTAAATGTAGTAATTGTATGTTATTTTTGCTTCAATGCTATGTAATTGTGTTTTAATTGAATTGGATCATATTTTTTATACTGAAGTATATATGTATGATTGCGTTGGATCATTTATTTGAAATGGCACGATTGAAGAGTGCACTGTAAATAGACTTAAGGGTAACAGGGCAACTAATAATCAGAATATCCATATATCTGAATCCCTTTGGGGACATTCCTTTTGTGAATTGCTATTTTAGATAGAGAACCATCAACTCTGCAATATGCATTTGGTTGTTTGGTTGATCAACTGTAAGCTCTTATGATTTAAACTGAACGCATATTTTTGATTAAAGAAAATCGGACCTCCGTGACCTTTGAATACAGTGACAAACCCATCTTTCATTTGAAAGGTCAAGCTACAGCTAAGCACTGATTATATGAAACTGGTATCCTCTTTTTATGCTCTGTTCTCAGGTTGCACATAAACAAACTAAAGGAGAAATTAAGCAATGACTTTCATCATTATTATCAGAAATGCTCCACAGTTGCCTCCTCGTACTGAACAAACCAACCTGTATTTTTGGTTCACACACCTCTATTAGTTAAGTAGAGAAAATGAATGCACTCATAATTTGCTATCGCGTCACATGCTCTCACAGTGAAGACGATGCAGTGATGTAAATGCAGTATATATTATTTCATAATCCTGTTTTTGTCATGCTTTTTGTCTGTCTTTATTCTCCTCACTTGCTGCTATATTGTACTAACTCACCAAACATTTCTAATGCCATGAATAGATTACTGACCTTCCAGCTGCCTCTTTCTTATTATCTTCTCATAAAATGTCAGTCCCATATGCAAAATGATTTCAACACAGGTTGGCTATGTCCCCTTGCAGATTCCTGGGACTTCTTTGCAGGTGCACTTGGGGAATAACCACAGATAATCCGTGCCTTACCATGTGTCCATGCCATAAAACACTAAGCATTCAGTGAAAGACACTTTTAGAATTGTAAAGGACAGACTTTTAAAAGCTAAACACAAAATTGCTGAAATACAGGAGCCTTGAGGAGAAGTCATGTAAATCTGTGATGTCTGCTTACCCTTAGGAATGTGTGTTTTGTGTTTAATTGACAAGGGATTTTTTAAACTTGTATCAGGGAAACCTAGTCTTCCTTTGTTGAACTAGCTCAGGACATAGAAAGGTACTGTTCTAACCTCTCCCTTTATCTGTCTCGCTTATACTCTCTGGAATAAGTGAATAGTGCTCTGCCTTACAGCACACAAACACCAACAACAATATTGATTAATGTTATCTTTATTTTTATTTTCTAATACTGACATAAATAATAATATGTTCACAGGGGGCAGCAGTCATAGGAATTAGATATTTGAATTTTTTCTTCTTCCTGGAATTCATGGAGTTTGTTTTGTGGCTATAGCATCAGGCAAAAAGACAACAGACACTCTTTGTCTTTGGATGTGTTGTTAATGTGTACTGTGGCTTGGTAGGAATACTGTAAGTGTTTGATGAATGTATATGTAGTCATTTACACAATGAAACAAGTTGACATTAAAAGGATTTCAAAATAAAATGATTTTAAAATCCAATACATTTTGTTTGTTTATTTTATTTTAATTAACAATTGTCCTCTTCTCCTCTGACATCTAAGCTGTGTTTCTGTATTCAAGCTCTGTCTCTGCTAGACTAAAATAACCAGCACCATCTATTGGTGAACAGTCAAACATGCAACTGCCCTTTGTCTCAATGCAGTATGTATCCTTCACTTTTAAATATAGAAATCACATTTATTGATAAATACTGTATATATATACAGTTATGGTCAGAATTACCATGACCCTGACCCTGATTTTGATGTCCCTCAAAAAGTTAGTGACCAACTCTGAGGTATACGTCTGGTCATTATCTTGCTGAAAGACCCAGTGGCAGCATAAAGCGAGACTTGCAGCAGATTTCTTTAAATTATTCTTCAAAATGCCAACATACTGCTCTTTTGAGGTTCCCAGTGCCTGAAGCAGCAAAACAGCCCCACAGCATGATGCTCCCACCACCATGTTCAACAGTGGGAACTGGGTTTTTAGGGTTGAAGGCCTCTCCCCTCCTTCTCCAAACAAAAGCAACATCCCTGTGCCCAAAGAGCTCAAGTTTAGTCTCATCAGACCAAAGAACAGACTTCCAAAACTCATCACCATGTTTCA
>JAUBNQ010000025.1:18714775-18729791 GCA_032353495.1 Ctenopoma kingsleyae | reverse complement strand
TTAACTATGAATGAAATGTCCACAGGCAACATTTTCTGTCTGCGAAAATATCCAAAGTTACAGTTCAGCATCAGACATGTGACTGTTGAGATATTAAAGATATTAAAGATCTTTTCTCTGATCCTAACCTCAGTACTTTTCTTTTCTAAACCCAAACTCATGGGGGACTTTGGTCTCAAACTCAGGTCTCCTGCATCTCCGTCCTGCACAGTAAACATTAAATTGCTTCACGTTAATAACAGTTGTGCATCATTCATAAACAAAAAATACATTTCAGTACAACATAACAATTACGTCCTGATCAAAAACGTGATTGTAGTTTAGTGGTATGTGAACGTAATCATTAGGAGAGAGGGTTGGTAAAAACATGAAAAAGAGAACAACGAGCTACAAAATAAACGGAGAGAGGAGGAGGGAAATCCCTCAGCGAGACCCCCGTTTTACAGAGACAGAGCTCCCCTGCAAGAAAATGCACCCTCTCCTATCTCCCACTAGCAAAGTGTCACATCCAGGAAACTTAGACCACTAAAAAGCATCAGTCCTACAACTTCACTGTCAAAACTATTCAATTCTGGGACAAACAGAAACTGCCTTTTTAGGGGGGTGCATTTTGTGGCAGGCCAGTCTGTCATTAAATGCACTCTCCTACAGAAATAATTAATTTGTAGCAGCCATTGTGATTGTCTCTAGGTTCAAGAGAGGTATCCTGGATCTGGATGTTAATTTAACACGGGTGTTTTTGTTTGTTCGTGTTTTGTGCTTTTGGTTGTGTATTTACAGCGATTTTTAAAGCAATTTAAACTTTTTAAAGCGCTTTAATGCGACAGGGGTGCATTTTCCAGCAGTTTGACCTTGTAAGGAAATAGTATTGGATCGGGATCGGTATGGGTATCGGCGATACTGGCCCTGTATTTACTTGGTATCGCACACCACCACTGCCTGGGTACAGTGGGGGGAACAAAGATGGCACGTGTGTGTGCGTGCGTGTGTGTATCCCAGACAGAGCGAATCCCCCATTTCCCAACCCCCGCCAGCTGTCTGCTCTGCCCAGACAGTGGCCCTGTGCCTGGTGCCATGGCCCCAACGGCATGCCAGCTGATCCTTGGGTGCAGGAGTCAGTCTGACCCCAACCAACCCCCTTTCCCCTTTCAACCAGCATTAAAGCCATTATTTCTGATAGACAGCCTTATTATACTACATGACCACAGCTGTCCACTGTCTCTCTCTCTCTCACTCTCTCACACACAAACACAAGCACAGACTCAAAGAAAGAGAGGAGGAGACAGCATAGCAAAGCAGCAAGAGACCGAACAAGAGAAAAGTCATCTTGTCGCCCATTTGTCTGTTTCCAAATATAGCATCATTCTCTTGTTTTCCTCATCAAACATGAGACGAGAAGCTGCATTGGTTGAGAGCTTCACTTGGTTGAGACGTTTGTTTGGCTTTTTGAGGAGTGTTGTTTTGATGCCATCTGAAAATGTCACTGTTTGGAGACACGCGATTGGTCAGAATGTCCGGGTAAACTGTGGGGAGGTCTAGGGAGCACGCTCATTTAAGCGTAAATTAGGAAGAGCAGAATGACAGAAAAGCTGAATGAAACAGCTTCTTTGTGGTGACCAAATGCTGCTGGAATGAGACCTGGACCGACTATTTCCCATTTTCTGTCTGGTGTTATTCCAGTGCCAGATTTCATAAGAACTCCATCAGTTCTGCTTGGTGACCCCACATTCTTTCCTCAAGACCAGTGCTGGGTCTGCTAGGCTCGACAGACAAAACAAGACATGAAACTGATAACGCCAGATGAAACTATTCCAGTCATTTGGCCAGCCACTGTGGCCTTCCTAATATTCTCTGCTTATTACCTCTGCCTTAAAGCTGCTACTGCATTTGGGTGTGTACTTGGGTGCATTGACAAAAAACAATAACAGCTTTCTTTTTATAGCACTTTCCAAAACATAGAGCTAACTACTTCACAGCATTAAAATAAAACATATTAAAATTATTTATATCTTGGTTTTAACTTGGGTTATGGAGACATTGAATAAATTTAGTTTAGCTCAACTTTTACCTTGTGTTCCTTTACAATTTCACAAGTCATATAATAGAATGTACAACATGTAAATTTCTGTTTGCTATGGAACCACGGACATACCAGGCTATAACCATCTAAAACAATAAAAATTACCATGATCCTAAGGAAGTAAACAAGGTATGTGCAATTTCTGAGATGCCAATTGGACAATCAGCTATAAAACAATACAATACTAACAAAATATGTTCTCCTGGTTCTCCTGAGATTATCTTTCTCTTGTTGACATCCACAGCGCAATTTCCTGCTGCAGGAATCTCAGGTATGCCAATAATGACTGAGGGCAATGTGTTGGTCGCCAGCTTTACCTTGTTTTTTTTGCTTCGTAACACTTATCTGATCGCCTCTGCACAAACAGGAAGGTATTTAATCATATTAGTGTATCAGTAACTGCTTTCATTTTAGATACTAGGGGGAAGGGGAGGGAAAGAGGAAGAGAGAGATGCACAGCTGCCTTGGTACAATCACCCTCACAGTACCTAGTCACTGTCATTTGAGAAGGCCAATTGCCTCTTGTCATCAGGGTAAAAGCGAGTAGTGGGGAAACACACACATACCAGCCCGCTACACACTCAACGCGTGCATAAAAATAGAGGCCTAGTGAGGGAGCTGCTGCCATGAATGGCCAATACAGTACTCATACCAGAGCTTTAACATCAGCATAAACAACAGAGTCATTAATTTTGATTCATAGCACTCCCTCAGTTGGGATTTAAATAGATTAGAGAGCATGAATAAGACAATTCAGACTTGGGTTTAGCCAGACACACAGGCTGTGTGTGACACTGGAGCTTTTGCACATGGTACTGGTGTAGAGAGATTGTGTACATGCACGAACAGTATGTATATATTTCTGCACATGCTTGTACATAGGCCCAATCAAATACAGCATGCATATGCTGAGACATACAGTATGTACAGTACAAACACTGAACCTCACACCTTATTTTCCACCTGTTGTTCATTCCTACACTGATGTGGGATCCTTCCTTTACCCTCCAGCAGTTGCGCTTTGGATAACAGACATGCATATGTATACTTCCTCTTCCTCCTCCTCTTCATGGCTGCTGCAAAACCAGGCTGGGTAATACTTGCTAGCTCGTAGTAAACAGAGATTCATGCTTTCATCAAATACTACCGCCTGCTCTTCTCTCTCTCTCTCTCTGAATGTATTTTCCTTCTTCTGCATCTCACCCAGTCTCTTCCATCACTGTTTTTCCACAGTCCTCATTTAGAAGACTATTGATCTAACCAGGAGGAAAGGTGTTCCTGTTTAGGAAATGTCTGCAGGTAGTGCTGTGCTGAATTAACTGCCTTTCAGAAAAGACATGTTTTGCTGTTGCCACAAATAACACAGGACATACTGGAAATATACACTGCATGTGCCATTAGTTATACCTCTCTCTCCCCCAGCTGAGTCTATTTTAGGTTCAGTAAATACAGAAAAAAGAGGTTTGTGGGTAAATGCAAGGAAAAGAGGAAAATTAAACTTCCACATGTACAGCTGAGTATTCATCACTTAGTGTGGAAAAAATGAGGCCTGGCTAATTTGATGTTGTGCAATTTTCTCCCGGGTGAACACATGTAATTCGGAAGAAGGAGAAGCCACCCAAGTTGGGCGACGGTGGCTAAATGCCACTCCTCTTCACAGATTGTGGTTTATAATAGAGGGAATAGCTCAGTGTCACACATCACGGTCAAATTATCATGCCACTCCAGGCAAGATGACTCAGACAGAACCAGCAGTGTGAGGCCAATGTATTCCACTGTGATCTTTGATAGATCAGACTCACTGTTTTTTCTGCAAACTCTGCTAACTCAGTTTTGTTAGGACAGTGATCGCCAGCTGTTTCTAAGCAAAGTTCGCTTCTCCTGTTCCAGTGCTAGCACAGATCTACTGCAAAAAAAAAAAAAAAAAAAAAAAAATTAACAATAAACAAACTCCACAGTAATGATAATAGAGAAATCAGTGCTTCTCTGTATTTGTTCTACTGCAGTATGTTTGACAAAAATGTAAAGGGGATGATATGACATGAAAATCTCCCATTTCCCAAAACCAAACTAGAGAACACAACTTCAAACATTAGACTGTAACACATGAAAAAAGGACAAACTATTTGCGAGTCAAAAATAGAGTATTTTCCACAGGGCTGGGACACACTGTGTGATGCCATAAGCAACCACTATCAGATTTTGTGGTGTACGCAAGGCATGGGTGATTTTTCCATCCAAAGGGATGGCAGTGTAAAATGCATTATTTACTTGTATGACATTTTAGATGCTGGCCACAAACGGTGACAACCAGTAACCTGCAGCTTTTCATCCAAACGTCTCAGTGTGGTTGTTTCTTTTTTTTACCATTCCAACCTGAACTATTCAAAATTGATTAGATAAAAAGAAAAACGAGTCAAATACAAGATATTGTAATGCTATCTGCGACATTTATTGACAACAAATCCATTGTTTCCATTCATAAATGTTCCTTTGTTGAATAATAACTTCGAGACTCTAAAGGGCCAAGAGCCACAAGAGGGTAAGCAAGTGAACACATAGCCTTATTTGGAGGACAACACTAGCCGCATAAAAGCCTTTTATTGTAAGTCTGAGCAGGCCGGTGGTGTTTTGTCACTTCCAGGCATGAGTAAGCAGGGATCGACTGGTTCCGACTTCCTCAAAATAGACCCGAGTCAGGAGGTGGCTAATGAGACTCACCCTTCCCAAGTGTGAGTGGGTGAATTCATGTGAATATGTAAGTGTGTAGGTGTGTGTATACAGGTTCCTGATTCCTGAAACTCATAACTCAAAAGCACGGACACAAGCACACACGTACAAGGCCTTGTCTGGTGACACAACACTAATAGCAGTGAGGGACTATTGTGAAAACAGAGAGCTGTATGCTTTGCTGGTTCTGAACAAGGCCATAGGGTCTGAGCACTGATCCTGATTAACCCCTATGTAGCCAACCCCTAACATCCAGACCACTCCTGCCAGCACACTACTGAACCATCAACTGAATACCTGATAGCTTGTGGTGGTTGTAAATGTGCACACATAAGACAATAACGCATTTAGTCACTCTCTGTGACAATGGAATTAAGAATAAACATTTATTAACACAAAGAAGTAAAACACACTGCAACCTGCAAGTAATGAATAGGTACAGTACACAATTGTTTCATTGACAAATTAGCTAAAATTCTAATCAGTGGTGCCCAATGATCCATCACCATTTAGATACCTATAATCATGTAATATTTCTTATGTCTTTAAAACTTACACCCTTAATGCTCTTTAAACGAAAGAGAAACTTATTTTCAAACAGAGCTAAATCACATGTGAGGAGTGAAGACTGAAAGAGAAATCACCCTGTTGCTAACATTTTAGTTTGTGAGGATCTCAGCTACATAAATGCTCATTAAGGCAGAGAGAGGCTGAGTCATTCTAATCTCCTCTGTTTAGCACCAAAGCCTTTCTTTTCTTTGCAGTTACATTTTAGGGAATTGCTGAACTCTGATGATTACCATTTCTTAAAGCCCTGGAAAAGAAATACCGTATGCAAACATGTTGTATTGCTCAAACAACTACTCCTTTTATTGATCAGTTGCTTCAAAATGAATTTAAAAAATCATAACCAATTAATTGAGTCAACTGCATAGCACAAATATAAAACATTTACAGTTTCTATGTGACTATTCACTGCCTTTCTCCTCTCTAATGTGTTGACAAGTCTCTTACATAGAAAACAGAAGTGGCCTTAATATTTTTACACTTCTTCTGCCCAGTGAGGTCAGACATGAAAACACACTTATTAGCAAAAGAAACATGGCTACGATGCAAATAAAAACAACGGCTTCCTTTTTCTAATTGGTTGACCTCTGCAGGTGGAAAGGATGTTTATCTGGTTGCCCATTTAGAATTATTTATAGGTCAAGAAACAAACCAGCATGGTCCGAACTAAAGACAACCCCATTTTTCGGAAAATAAAATACAAATGATTCAAACAAACACTATAAATGGCTGAGGTGCTGGTGAGAGCCCAAGCGCAAATAAACACCTCAGGAAGGAAGACAGAGTGAAGGCCTTTCCGGAACAAATCCTTGTCCAAACAGAAAGACAAACAAGGGTTTGTTTGTCTCATTGACCTCTTGGCCTGGGCTTTGTGGTGGCAAACTCAGAGATTTGTTGTGGAGTTAGTAAGTTAGCTCAGAAGGTAGTGTGACTGAGTGACAGATGATGACATGCTTTAAACCTGCTACCTCCAGTGGTTTTATAACCGTTCACTCCATTCACTAATGGAAGAAGTTCTACTTTAAATTTCAACACTCTTTCAATAAGTCAACTGAAATAAGGAACAGAAATCTCAGGACTGACACTTGTCGACCTTGAAGCGAAAGATCACCAAAGATCACCAGTCTGAAGCCTCATTCTGATACTAATCCTCAATCTGAAACTATCACTGTAATCAAATACTCAGAAGTCACCCAGTGTTGCAACAAAGTAGAGAAATTCTTTGAGAAAAAGTTTAATTTTAAGCAAGATATGTGGCAACCTGGAGATGACTGGTGTCCCATACACCCGTGTATGTTCCATCTGGAAACAGAAAGGTATAGTGGTTCTCTTCTCCTGTCACAGTCAACAACTTTCCCATTCAATACTCAATTATGTAACTTCAAAAAGCCTGTGACACTTAGAACAACTACATAATGTGTTAAATGCTCAACATGTAAGAATGAGACTGCTCCCTAATACCAGTGTGTCACTGCGGTGAGTAGCACTCACTTCGATCAGAGGTGTTTCGAGAGAGTGGTGCTGGCCCACATCCAGAGCAGCATACCGGACACTCTGGACCCCCTGCAGTATGCCTACCGTCCCAACAGGTCCACCTCAGATGCTATTGAGGCTGCACTACACTACTCCCTCTCACACCTGGAGAACAAAGACTCCTACATCAGGATGTTCTTTGTGGACTACAGCTCCGCCTTTAACACGGTTATCCCCGACAAACTCACACTAAAACTGTCTTGGCCTGCACCCCACCCTCTGTGACTGGCTCCAAGACTTTTTGACTGGCAGGCCCCAGTCTGTCAGGATTGGACTTCAGCCAGCATCATCACAAACACAGGCACCCCACAGGGACGCGTCCTCAGACCCATCCTCTACACCCTGTTCACTCACGACTGTGTCGCCTCCCACAAGGATAACATCATCCTGAAGTTTGCAGACAACACGGCGGTGATAGGACACATCACTGCTACTTATTATTTATCTTTATCTTTGTATTGTTATTACGTGGCATATGGTGTGGACAGCAAAGAAGGAATTTCATTGTACAGGGAATTGTGTTTCTTTACTGTGCACATGACAATAAACACTTTGAATCTTGAACAAGCGGAGGTTCCTCATTCATTTCAATGCGACAAATGTGTAGTGTGGTCTGCAAACCTGACTCAAGTTTTGCCACTGTGCAGGACAGCAACACCCAGGAACACATTGCACCTGCAACTGAAATATGTGCACAGGCTGTAATTTCAATATCTTGCTATCTTTGCATCATTTCCCATGTAGGTGTATGCTAATTCTACCCTTTAGTGTAAGTGAATGTGCAGAACTCCACTAAGGATCAACTTTAGTATTTAAACCAGACTTATTAAAATATTCTGCATGTTAGATACATATTCTCAGCAAGAAACTTATGAATACCTTCATCCAAATAGCACGCAAGTAAAGGGAACATTGTCATAAAGGTGACAGAATATGGACCATTTTCACTAAACTGAGGGATTTGCTGACTTTATGTGTGTGTTAAGAGGCCCAGTATCAGATTTAGGCCTGGTCCCTGTGGACTATAAAGCATGGTCTTGGATCACCACTCTGCTGGGGCCTGTAAGAGCTGAGTATAGAGGGGAGAGACAGGATTACTCATAAGAACTGCAGCAGATTTCTTTTGTGACATGAATTCTCTCAAGATTGTCAAAATAAAAACACTAAAAATCAGTTCCCAAATTTCCCAATTTGGGAATATTTAGATGCACACAGTACTCTATGTCCAAGGTTATACATTGCAAAAAACATTTTACTTTTTTATTATGAAGTTCTCAAAGACGTGAAAACCAACAAACTCATTTCAAGAATTCTGAGGGAAAGTTGATAAACAAAAAACTCATGGAACAAGCACATTTACCAGTAGACAAAAATCTGTTGATAAGATTTTTCAGCGTAAAGATGTCTCCTGCTCTCTCTTCCTAGAGCACCTAGGTCGCCCTCCAGCTTGTGAAGTAATCAGAAAAAACTTCTGGCTGGTCTGTCGTGAAGCAGAGAGCTACGTCACTGGCTATGTAGACAGATACAGGTGGTGTTTCACTTTCACTCACGTGAGAAGGTGACTGGGTTCTTTCTGTTCTGAGGGGGCAGGAGGATGCAGGGGAGGGAGATCCAGATTGGCAAAAAACGCAGAGAGTGCGTCCGTGTGTGGAGGATGGCACGACCATGTCTGTGTAGTAGTTGTTTTTGATGTCTTAATTTTTGCAGATAAGTGGGTGCTTGTGTATGTGTGAAAGGTGAAGACAGATAGAGCACTACGTAGTTTTTTTGTTAAAGATTTGATCTGCCTGAAAAGACGTATATGTCTAGTATATGTTAAATCCCAATCTATTACAATGCATTTATTTGTAGTTGCTTATTTGTTTTATGTTGTGGTACTAGAGGGACATAAAGTACAAAAATTCAATACTCAAGTAAAAGTACAAGTACTTGCCCAGAAAAATCCACTCCACTACAAGTAGAAATACCCTTTCATTTTTCTACTGGAGTAGAAGTACAACCTCTAAATGTTTCATAAAGTACAAAAGTAAAACTACTCCACTGAGAAAACAATAAACTAATGTAATGTAAAATGTAGAGGTTGATGCTGATAATTACATTAAAGTAGAGTTCTAGTCCAGATTTGTTTGACAAAATCTCAAAGATGGAAATTCTGACTAAACTGACTGCTGTCCAAAAACTGCCCACTTGGCAGGGTTCATATTATTAATACATAATGATTTACATAAGAATCTAATCCTGCAAAATAACTAGTAACTAATTATGTTTAAATAAATGTAGAGTAAAAGTACAATATTTCCCTTTGATTTGTAGTGGAGTAAAAGTAAAAGTAACATGAAATGGAAATATTCCGGTAAAGTACAAGTACCTTAAAAATGTAATTAAGTACAGTTCTTAAGTACATATACTTAGTTACTTACACTTTACACTTAATGAAATACTTCAATCTATGCTCTTGATTTGTGTTTTGCTATTTTCCTACTGTTGTACTATAAGATTGAGGTACAGGAGGAATTAAATTTCATGCCATATAACACACAAGCTATATGGATTAGCCCACAGTAAAAATCTACCTATTCCACGTATAACTGATTCAACAAATCTTCTAGCCTAAACCACCATATGTAATTTGTGCTTATTCTCTCACATGACCCACTGAAATATTTGTTAAAAGAGTGCCCCCATGTCAACAGGCAGCTGTTGAAATTGCACTCCTTTGTTGCCAGGCACCAAAATGGCAACGCTGTGTTTTACAACAAAACATGACATGATGTAGCCTACTACAAAGGTTTGTGTGCTAAAACATAGCATAAACTACGCCTGTTAAACATCACCCAAAGTAAGTGAGAAGACAAATATCAGAAGAAGGGGAAGAAAGGGGAGGAAACCGATTAAAACAAAGCCGCAGATGTTCCAGTGCTGCTGCTTTGCCCAGCGAGTGGCAGTGAGGCATGAACTGCAGCTCCCAATGACAAATCCTTTCCCAGATCTAGATTTGCTTAAAAAAGGGCAGGAAATTTCCACGTGCTTTATGTGTTGTGAACTGATTATCTGCATAATCCTTTGCAACTGGACACACATCTCATAGCTAAAGGAATACATACAAATATACAGTATGCATGCACACATACTTTTGATCGTTATAGAACAACATAGAAGCACTTAATTGTCTTTCCAAATCAAAAAAGAAAAGAAAAGAAAGGAAGCAAGACTAAAATTTTAGACAAAAATACAAGCTCTATCTGGATATTCCTTTTTAGTGTGAGTTAAATAAACTTCTAAAAGTAATTCATGTAATAGAAGACTGAGCCAGGTCCTTGATCTTTATTTTTTCTGTGCTTACTGGTGAGCAGTGTGCCAGCGAGGAGCAGCCGCTATTCATCTGTCTGCGTTGGAGTGCGCTTTACAGGGCTGCTGCTACGTTTGACAAGGGAGGGGTCCCCTTCACACAGCTGTGCAAATCTTCCTGAGGAGAATGTCTGTGTGTATGGTGCATGTGTTCCTTTAGGCACCAGCACCTGTACAAAATTTCACCTTCTCATCTCAGAGGCCCCCCTGAAGAAATTGACACTGGATCCATGCTCAATAGCAGGCCAGCACCGTCCAAAAGCAACAGTGGGGCCAGGGAGCTCCTGGTGCTCCCGTGGCACGTGCCTACCACTCCTCCAGCTCATTACCCAAGACGGAGTTACTTGTTTTAAGGAATGAAATGGCTGCTTGTCGCCCCCCGAGCACTCCCCCCTCAGTTCTTTAGGCTCTACACTCACTGCTAACCCTGGCCCCATCAAAGGCTCCACCGGGTGGAGAGGCGAACACAGTCCGACCTTACTGTTTTTCTCCCGCACTAGTAGCCTAGAGCATTATAGAGTGTGAGGGGCCACATATTAAGGTGGGTTTTAAAAAGAAGAAGAAGGCGAAAGTGAGAGAAAACTAAACTGTGAACTGGATTAGACAGAAGAGTTATGAAAATCTGTTTTTAAGTGACATCAAACATCTAAGAACACATAGAAATTTCTATTACTGAATAGCAAAGATATTAGAGGGCAGTTGTATAGACCCTTCGAAAGTTATATGACTGTTAAATTTCATGCCTAGGCAAGTGTAAATTATACACTTGCAACTGTTTAAAAACATCTGCATTTATATTAAACTAATCATTTACAGATCTCACATAAAAAAAATACTCAGACACTTCAAGTTTAAGGAATGCATTGTTTCCCAATCGAGTAAGAATTTTATCTTGGCACAGCTCATTGTTTTTCACACAAGGACCGTTGGTCTTTCAATGCATAACACAGTAGGAGGAATGAGCTCAGAGATAAGCTGAGAAGATGATGATGATGATTTACTGAAACCGGCGCTTGGAGGAACGACTACATGAAGAGGCTACATGGGAATGTTCTATTTTGGTGTCAGTCCTATTCTGGGAAAAGAAACAGCTCTAGTCATAACAACGGCATGCTCACAAGATGGCTGATAAGATGCCAATTAGATGAGCTCAGTCTTGGGAATGTGTGTGTGTGTGTTTACGTGACGGACAGGAAGTGAGGGAAGAAGAGAGAGATACAAAAACAGTAGACAAAAGAATGCAAAGCAGAAAAAAAAGCTGCAAACAATGACTGGCTCTTTAAAAAAACTTATTAAATGATGATTAGGATGAATGTGACATTCTAATGTAGTGGTGAGTGAAGTCTGGTGAGAGACGGGATGTGTGATGTGTAACTAACGTCAGAGTGCTGTTAATGTTTGATGTGAGCTTCCTGTTGGAGTGGTTTCCACACTGTGGGGAGGACAGGGGTGGAGCCTAATTTGTCATTTGTTTGTTAAAAACAGACAGGTGTGGGTGTCTGCTCTCACACAACAACATCTATAGGAAATACAGAGACAACAAACATACTCTGTGGTTCAAATACAGGTAACATCCTGCTTTTACACCATAAATAACTGAAACCCACTGAAAGGATAATAGCTCTGGCGCTGCTCCACCGGGTCCCAAATCTGTTTTATTTCTCTCCATCAGTCTCCTCTCCTATGCCTCTGATTTAACAGTGTTCCTCTTACTGGGAGACATTCAGAGACACCGAAGCCCAAAATAATCTCAAAACTCAGGGAACCCCTCCTCCACAGAACTGGCCCAGTGAGCTGGAGATGAGGTGATTTAATATCAAAAGGGCTTTGTCTTACTGTGTGGCATCACTGGCATCCATGCATCATTAAAACCTAATGCTAAAGAACAGTCTGCAGCTGGAAAATGAAGAAGAAAGAAAACGTGCTGTGGAAATTTATGAATGGGCTAGCTTAGGGGAACATTTTTGTTTTATGACTTTTTCATAACTGTCTAATAATAGTATGATTTTTTTGATGGCTTTCAGTAAATGTCAGACCTAGTCTCACTTAGTGTGCCCTAACAGGTGTGTGACATTATGGAAATAACAAGGGGCGGGGAGGGAGGAGGGGTTACTCTGCCTGTGGGTTAGGTCAGTGTTTATGGTTGATGTGAAGTCATAACATTTTTAGGCACTACAAACTAACAGACTGGGGGGAATGACAAGGCCAAATGGAGTGACCACCCACCTGACATCACGCTGTGTTGTCACACTGTGACAAGTCCCCTTCAGTTGAATTTGTGCCAACATCTCACAAAGTTGGCACCCACCAGCAGCCGTGCCCTCACACCTTTTGCCAAGGAGGTGTCCAAACACTCAAAGCCAGAAAAGAGCCAAGAGAGGCCTTAATCAGCCCTATTTACACCTGTCAACCAGACAAAGGATGTAACACATACTTCATGCCAAGAAATAGACCTGCATGTTTTTAGCAAACTGCTAAATAGTTGATATGCAGTTAAACCCCAAGATTGCTACAAGAAAAAAAAAGGACTATCATTTGTCTCTTTGTGCCTTTCCCCCTCCATCATTACCAGCTATGATAATATAGTCTGAGGAATGACAAATGTATGACAAAATGAGCATTGTCCCGCTGGTACCCTGAACGTTAGCCTGTGGTGAACTAGAAAAGAGTGCTGTTCATTTAGAGTGGGGGGCCTTCTTCTACTCCTGCATTTTCATGCTTTCAGTTCTGATTAAAAGCACAAAAAGAGAACTGCAAAGGACCTTCGGAGCCCAAGTCTTGCAAATTCTGCTACGCTAAATCACCATAATGTGCACCTCTGTCCCACGAACATACTCAAGGGGGTCTCTTTGGTTGCTGTGTAATAAGTCCTGGCGTGCTAGCCTTGTAATTGGCCATAATTAAAAAGGAGGCAGAGGGAGATGAGGATCTTCCTCTCAGATTCAGCTGCCAGGCAGCAGGAAGTAGTAAAGACACGCCGTCTCTTCCTTTACTAGGTGCCACTCCGTCTTTCTCTTTGAGCCTCTTTTCTCCCCTACTTCCTGTAATTCAGCATCTTTCTGAGGAGTATCTTTTGGGTCTCTGTTTGGAACTGCCACAGAGAGAAGAGGGGCGAGCTTGAATGTGTCAAGTCTATTCCTCTTTATCCTTAAAACCCCCACCGTCTATGCTGCGTGTGTGTTTGTGTGTGCATGCACATGCACATGCTTTGTCTCTGTTCAGCCTGTAATTATTCAGTCTGCAGATGCTCCCTGTGTGTTTGTTGTTGTCTGTTTCTTGCTTGCTACTTCATCAGTATCATGTCTGTGAAACGTTCACATCACTAAGCTACATCTAAACAGCACAGCTTTACTCGGCAGCCCCAGTACATTTCATAAATGGAGGATTCAATTTAATATCACATATAGCGCACATAAAACCCACAGAGAGGTGTTTTATTTGGTTATTTTTATTGTACTTTATCAACTCAGAGCAATTTAGCTGGACAAAGGATCACTGAAATAGCCCATATGTATGAATGTAAAATTGCTGGGCCTCTTCTGAGATATAGAATGACAAATTCAAATGACTTTCTTAATAGGCTGTTGAAATATTACTAATATATGAGAAATTCTGTATCATAGTTATAAAGTCAAGCTTTTATTCACAAATGAATTTCAGTGTGACTGTGAGGATAGAATAAGTTTAGTGGATGCATGGAAAGTCATCCAGAAATGTTTGCACACATCTATAAATGAACACTGATCACTACAAAACAAAAAACATCCTCTTATAGAAAAGAGTTTTCCACTTCCCCACCAAGCATTTCTAATTTATGACCATTGTATCATAGACAAAGTGATCATTTCTAATTTATAAAGCCTCAATGCTGTCTGTATGTTCCAGGCATCGCGTTGGTATCTCAGTGTCAGCTAGCATCTGCCTCAGCACACCGCTGACAGAAAGCAGAGTGCTGACAGGGCAGCGTTGAGCTTTTGTTACCTGAGCATCACTCACCATAACCCAAAACAAGACAGCTGCTTGACTTAGCATCAAGCTGAAAGGAAACACTGACAAGCCAAGGAATGGAGAGAAGAGAGGACAAAGGCAGGGAGGTGGAGAGAGAAGGAGAGGTGGGGGAGGAGAGCAAGTTCATTTGTGTGCCAAGTTCATATCTGTGATACTGACCATTGTCTTGAATAAGCACACTGTTGACAGAAAAGATTTTGAGAGGTAGAAAAGAAATGTAAATATTGCCTAGTTGACATGTACAGTCAGTGACATACGATGCATACAAAACCTCAAACTAAGACCACAGCATGCAAAATATCCAAATAAGTAAAAATAAGTAAATATCTCTGACTTAACATTAGAGGACCCTCAATAAATCCTTCCTTTACTGACGCTATAAGATTAACTGCATTTTAATTGCTTCTTGCTTTCTCCAGCCCCGTAGACACATTTCTACCTCAATGTCTGACCTCAAATCAACTTTGAACATGTCAGCCTCTTCTTTATTCTGCTCTTCTGTGTTGTCCAAAGATGAAAAAATCACAAGGGGTCAGGCAGGTCCCAGTAGTGACCATATTTCCTCGGGCTCTGCCTGTGGTCTTTACAGCCAAAAACACACACTAACAGACAGTGGGAGGATTTGGCCATGACCTTTCACCTCAGCTCTGTTCCCGTGGGGTTAGCAGAGGCCATGTTGCCATCTCTGCAGAGGGCAGCACCTGGATCAATGGACCCATCCACAAGGAAAAGAGTGAGAGTGTGTGTGTG
>JAUBNQ010000025.1:18693930-18714675 GCA_032353495.1 Ctenopoma kingsleyae | reverse complement strand
TGTGCGCACACACACATGTGCCCAGGGGCTTGAGGGAAAGAACATCTCTGGGGAAATGAATCAGCCACTTAGTTCGGCTACCCGCCCCCTCACTTACAGAGCTGATTTCAACAAGACCCAAAGGTCAACTCTCACCCTTTCTCGCATTTCTCTGTCTCTTTTGCCACTTCTTGATACCTCCCCCACCTCTCCCATCAGAGGTGAACAAGGAGCTTTTTCAGAGCGATATGAGAAACTGAAGTGGGTGTTGTGTGTGTATATATTTGTCTGTGTGTGTGTGTGTGTGTGTGTGTATACTTTGTCACATCAGAACATTGTGCTTCCTCCCAGTAACATTTAATTTAAACAATACCACAAAAAAGCAGACATAAATTTAATTTATGTCTGTCAGAGAATATCACTGACAGTCAAGTTTTAATTCATTCTTTGGCTTAAATTCAAGTTGAAATAACAGGCAAGACTTTATGTGATATTCCATGCCTTTGTTGATGGGCGCAAAAAGACCAAAAGCAGTCAGCTGTAATTGTACGTCTCAGAGAAAGCATTAATTAAGTATTTTATATCTTATGAAGGTGTGGAGGGGAACGAGTCTGCAGTAGACAATCAAAAAGCCCACAAGATCACCATCTAAGAAGAAAAAACATCTCCTAATCTGCTTAAGCACACTGTAAGCCTATTCAGAAAAGGCAGGCAGGTAGCCTGTATGTGCCTAGATAATGTGGCTTTACACTAAAGATGGCAAATTGCTAACTTCACAAGGAATGCTTTGCCAAAATTATGGCTCTGAGTGATTATGGTAAAATAT
Organism: Ctenopoma kingsleyae; assembly: GCA_032353495.1. Lineage (NCBI taxonomy): Eukaryota > Metazoa > Chordata > Actinopteri > Anabantiformes > Anabantidae > Ctenopoma > Ctenopoma kingsleyae. Next base: position 18,713,870 of record JAUBNQ010000025.1, on the reverse strand, counting down.
GCTGAGCAGCATGATTCCCATCCAACAACCGCTCTTTTATCAAGACATACTGTATCTCCTTACCCTCAAAATGCCTCTCAATTTTAAAAGCTTGGTACAGTGTAAGTCTAAAACAAATTACGTGTTTTTTGTTTCGTGATGTGTGCCGTAAAAGTCTGAACAGAAAACAACATTTTTGTGTGTAGTGTCCAGAGTGTAACAGGTGAGGCTTTCTCTTACCTTGCCACCTTATACGAGAGCAGTGGGTGACAAAGGCAAGAGCCTACAGTCACATTTGAACATTATATGACACTCATGCCCTCGTATTCGCCTGCGCCACGGCTGTCAAATTCCCACTGATCGAAAGTCGGCATTGGCCCAACATGCCCCCACCACACGTATCAACAAATACACAACCACAGAGAGACACACCTAAGGGCAAATTGGAGAGAGAGAATGCTGTTATGGGTGAGACAGACACGAAGGAGCTCATTCGTGAGTGCGAGTCTGTGGTGTGGTTATGGCTGACATGTGGCTGTAAGAGAATCTGTGGCTGCTTAGATGGCTGGGAGCCTGGGGCTGTTGACAGTCCCCATCCTGCTCCCCCCGCATCTCCTCCTGCCCGATAGCTAGGACTGATAGTGATGGGACAATGTGGACAACTGTAGCTAAACTACCAAATCACAGGAACATAAGAATTCAAACTTCCTTATCAAGTAATACACTCTACAGTCATAGAATCTGAGGAGATACTGCAGGTTCACTTTACCCACAACTGGTTACATCTTGCGATGCATCAAATGAAGGCAAACCATCAGTAAAAATGCAACTACATCAAAAAAACTCTTTAACCTCTTACCACCCAGGTAGAAGCATCATGCAGAATCCTAAAAAGGTTTAATACAGGAGTACAATAAAAAGCTTGTTTTCCATATCAGTCTGGAAAACCTTGACAATATAATAAATCATTAAACCCAAATAACAAAGGTTAAATAGTAGATTTGTTTTAATTCAGGAAGACCTGGGTTAAAGAAGTCTATCTCTGTGCAAAGCAAGGAAATTACTTGGAAATAACCTGTTGGAGAGATACTGTTTTTGACTTTAACAAAGAAAAACTCACTAATCTTAATAAATATGTCAATACACTCGGACACAAAGACATAAAATTAAGGAGACTTTAAAAAAAAAAAAAAAAAAAACTGAAACAAAGTGTGCAAACTGTCCTCTCTGTCCTTGATGATGTAGTATGAAAAAAAGCAAACGCAATTTATTTTGAATACAACTAAATAGTCCATGTGCCCCACAACAACCTCTCATTTGCCTCAGACAGGAAAGAAGCAGTTAATCCAAACAGATTTTATACAGCAAACTATGCACACTCCTGGAGGCAAAAGGGAGTCACACCACCCCATCGCACAGCAGAGCGCCAGAACTGCAGATATGATTGTGTCGCTCGGTGGAGTCCAGTTTCCACTGCCATCCATTGCCTCACAGAAGCAGGCCAGTGCAACTGGATCTGTCAGCCGGGTCCATCAGATAACCGCCATGGCTGTGTCTAGCTCAGTCTACCTGTCAAAGCTGTGCGGCTGTCATCCAGCCAGTCAGGCAGCCATTGCCTGGCCACCGCCCCTGCCTTATCAGGATAATGAGCTGCATTTAGGTCCATTATGAGCTGACCCTTAGGACTTTCTCTGCTGCTAAGCAGGGGCCTTGTGCCAGTGATGGACAGACCAACGGGAATGTGATATGGGGCTGGTCTGTGCTGCAAGAGCAGGACTGTAGGGGATAGAAATGAAGAAACATTGCATGGGGTGGCCAACTGCCTCAGGACATGAGAATGTAAGATCGGACAGGAAAGTCCACAGTAAGTCAAGACCATTTCACATAAGCGTTTCAATACTTTGTTTAATATGCGAAGACTGACAGCCTCTTCCAGCTATTATACACAATTCTTCCATACTACCTGATCAGATTTTGTAAATAACAATATTTCAAACAGAGTACAACTGTACCATCACTGTTTTCCGATGAAGTAAAGGTTTGAAGGTCAAAGGTGGGAACAGCATGTCACTTTTCATTTGTATTAGTATATTAATACAATTTTTAAGCAAAATGTCTGCTGGTGAGAAAAACTTGTCTGCATCATGCTGCTATTTGTTCACAGTAGTAATACCAGAATGCTGCCATTCTGGCTAAAAGTCCTAACGCTGAGGACAGACCAGGACAAAACTGTTATCCCTCTACAAATTTCATGACAATTTGGCTACTACATTATTAAATAAACAGTAAATTAAAGTTCAGAGGTCAGTTTATTTCATCAAAATAAACAAATCAGCTAATTTCATGGAAATCCCTCCATATGCAGCAAAGTCCAAAACACGCTGAAACCATATGATGTGTCTCAGGTGGTCTGTCTTTTATCTTTAGTATAAACACCCACCAACAGCAGTTACCCACGTGTCGGCACAGGTAGACAACATTTTACAACAATGCAATATTTTCCGGTGTCAAAGTTCCACATTTTCTTTTTCCCTATTTGTTCTTGGACATGTCCCAGTTACTCGACCTTGATTTCTTCTGTTGTCAAGTTTTTGTTCTATGGTCTTGTACAGTAGCTGTCACAATCAATGAAGAGAAGAAGGAAAATATCCAGACCTCTACAAACTCTAATATCCTATATTATGATAAAAAATAAAAATAAAAAAAACTCGCTGGAGAGTTATGGTTACAGAGATTGTCTCTTTTAGTGAGGAGTAAAGTGAAACAAAGACAAATTCATGTTAGATGTCACATTTATTTAATCTTTGAGTGCTTGGACCCTGAAAAACTATACAAATACAGTATCTACACATTTTATGGTGGTCTGGCCAGTATCTCTTGAGATAAATTGGTTTGGACAACGTGTTGAATGAAGACACTGACTACATGAAGGATTTTAAGAGACCACATGTACAAGCACTTCTAATTTCACATAAATGGAGCATACATGGAAAAACTAAACTATTTCCCACTATTTTTAGCACTGAACTATTAGATAAATAAGTATGGAACAGAAAGTTAAAATTGTGTTTTTGACAATTAATTTATAATTTAAACTCAAAACGCCTGTAGCATCTTTTTAAACTGGATAATTAAATGAATTTAGATTAAAATCCTGAATAATTAATCGGAAGATAAACATTTACACCAAACCCCCTGCACAAAAATAGCCAGGCTTATATGCTGCACAGATACACATATGACACAAATACCCATTCATGCACAGAAATCTAGAGATGACAAACCGCACAGACATAATTTTGCTTCCCTTTAGCTCTCTTGCTATCTTGCCCTCTTTCTTTTTCAATGTGTCAACAGAGTTATAGTCTATTGATTGTTAGCTCCTAACAAGCTCCTCTTTGTTTTTGCACCCAACAGAGAGAGTGGGAAAACCTACAGAGCTTTGCTCGAAGTGACGCACATTCATTACCAACATCACAAGGGATAATTAGTACAAGAGGTTAAAAATAATGTTGCCATCAATCAAAACAAAGACTGGGGGGGGGAGGACACGACTGATGAAAGGAAGAAGGAGAGCAGAATTGGCGGGAAGACGAGTCAGCAGTATGAAGCCTATGGGAACTCTGAGTCAGGGATAGTCATCAGTGTGAGGGCTGCAAAAATGTGTGGGAATGACTGGCTGAGCACATACACATAGAATTATACACAATGATACACATACTGGTTCGTAGTGAACAATTAAAAACACCTGTGCACAAGTGGAAGCAGGCATGCACACACACATACTGCTTTCTCTACACACACTCGCATGTTTATAGCAGCTCAAAAATCACCACCACATAAAGGCAGTCTAAATACAGCAACAAGCCATATTTTCCATGTTCTGGTCTATTTAGCTTGATGGGATTCTTCCAGACATCTCACTGCAAAAGTCTGCAATTGTATTGACATTGCTTAAGTTTAGTGTTCAACAAGCAAGGATGGTGAAAATTCACGGAGAGAGGGCCTAAAACTGTGTTTCTGTGTGTTTGTTGTGACCTTATCACTAATTTGGTTCAGCAGTGACATTGTACATTCGTCAACTCTGCAGAAATCCTGTAGCAACATTAAAGCTTTATTGGCCATCAAAGGGTTAATGGCTTGCAGCAGCACAGCCTTATCTGTGATGACTGCTGCACGCCCGGTTGATTGCTTTGCATGAGTCTGACAAAATACCCATAGGCTCAAGCTCTTTCTTACTCTGTCTCTTTGTGGTTTTGATGACTTACAGCCGATATTTTTAGTATAAACAAGGATTGTAAGGCAACACTATTAATAATGCAACCCTTACTATGTCGTAATGTCAAACAGATTTATAGTTATGAACAATTGTCTTTGTGGTGGCTTTTTTAATTTGTTTTAATACAGTGGAGCATAGTTTAGCTTTTAAAAAGCAACAAAAACACACAGTAGTTTGGATTGATCGCTGCTTGTTTGTTGGTCAGACGCCTGATGACTTGAAGAGTGCACTGCATGGTGTGCTTTCTTGGCTTTGTCTGCTGGAAAGAGTAATTGTACCAGTCTTAAGTGTCTCATTTTTACGAGCTGCATTAGTGTTTTCCATCAAGCTGCAATTATGGCCTATTCATACACAGGGCAGGCCCTCGTCAGAGCGGAGTGAATGGAGCCAACTAACTAGTGCCGCTTGGTGCTTTCTGGGAATGTCTAGCAGACACAAGCTATCTATTGATATGCAAAGTATATACACATTGGTATGCAAACATACATGAACTGTAGATCTATATAGAAAGTAGAGAAAACAGCAGATACAAATATGGTCTTGGTCTGTTGAACATGTCGCTCGTACCTTGTACCTATATCGCTCTACATGCAAATACTGTATCTGTGGCTTTCTAATCTTTTGGTGGGACTGCTTGAAATTGTCCAATTGTTTTAGGTGGAAAAAAAGGGGTAAGCACCAGATCTAGGCAAGTAGGATGGACAGCTCTTGATGGACACTGGTGTCTTAAGCGTATGGTGAATAATGTCACTCCTGGGCTTCCTCTTCAATTCTAAAACCTCCTAAACCTGCTAAAAGTTACAGTTACAACATCAACTAAATATTCCAATTGATTTGCCCATATAAAGACTTTGAGCACCGGCCACAGTCATGTATTTATAAACCACACCCTGTTGCTACATTAAGCAAGCATCCCATCTGGTACATCCCAGCTCTCCAGACTCTTCTCTCCTCACAACTACAGTGGGACTGCAAATTTTAGCCATTCCTACAAGGCCCAAATGAGCTTTGCAGCCTGAGGAAAGGGGCCAATGGCTGCATAAGCAATGACACACATAAGGACATGGGCTGAAAGATCGAATGACTAGTTTGTGCACAGTGAAGAAAAATATTTAATAAGAATATTGTTTTTTATCATATCACAATTTCTGTAACATTATAAAGAAGATATATTTTGAGCTAAATTGATCACTTATGTTCACTATTTAAAGTAAACATGTATTTTTAGTGTGTTAACCAAACTAATAAACATGTTAGTTTGATTAACAGGAAGAACTCGGCTTATACCCTGTATAACTAAAATTAGGCCTAGGATTCTCTCCCATCATGCTGTGTTTACTGTCTGTTTCAAACATGCCATTTTCCAGCACATCATAATTGAATATGCATAGTTGGTAACAATTCTACATTAAGTAGAATCAAATACATTTATTATTTTATTTATGGCCAACTATTAACAGTAGTCTTTTCCGATGGTTTTAATGTTTGATCAGACTGTGGTGGTGGTTATTTCTTGACCACAGGATTGTTCCATTCCATCATACTTCCAATTATGACTTGAACTATTCCTCAGTTATTCCTAATGCACAGAGCTGAATAATATATTTTTACTGGTGCGTTTATTTTTTTTTATAATTAGTCCTCACCTTGCTTTATTTAGGATGTTGTTGTGTTCTTTAATGACTGAGAAACCTGCCTAGCAAAAGTCAATGAATAACAACTGTTAAAACATAAAACAGAAAGTTGTATTCTGTCACTCATGCATACTGACAACAGAAAATGATGATGTTTATTTTGCTCTAATTAAGCACATTTTAAGTGGCCCTTTCTTAGTATCTGTTAGGTAATGGGTTTTTCCCAATCCATTGTGACATTCAAGTATTGCTTATAGCTTTATTGTGTTTCAGTGCACTGTGCTGTTTAATGAGTTACCCAAAGCACTAAAATAGATGATATTTTAAAATTCCCTTTATAACCATCCCACACTGAAGTGGATTTTAATATGGCAATAAATGTTGCAGCTGACAGCATGTTCGCGTGGCAGGTTATATGTTGCCTTTTCAGCTGGTGCTGCAGGGACAGGTGATAACCTGCCTTATGATCAGACTCTTTCTTTGATGGCCCTGATGCACAATGCTGACCTCAAAGGACTAGCAGCAACAAAGGCAGACTGATCAAAGGCCTAGTGTCGCTTCACATCCTAAGCAAAGAGGTTGCACTTGAACACACAGTAATGACTGTGTGTTCAATGACCAGCTGACTACTTATGTGAACATATGTTGTAAGTTGAAAAAGAGGAAATTACTGGTCACTTTGCTTCTCACTGCCGTTTTCAGCCTGTAGTTTGAAGTGCCCTGGTTTGAATCCATCTGGGTACTTTTAATATATTTTATCCATTCTCGCTCATCCCCTCTAATGGATGTCCAGATCCAAAATAGCACTAACAATGCGAGGACTAGTAAAAAAAATGTTAAAACTCTGCACAACAAATCAATAATATTATGAAGAAACAATTTACTGCTCTACTGCATACTGCAATGTAATTTAAGAGGATTAAGAGCTTGCATATTTGATTGACCATCAAAAAAGACTTGAATGTGTTTTGGCAATGGTTGTGCCTGGTTTTCTTTTCTGCATTGACAGCTCTGCTGGGTTGATGGGCAAAAAAAGTACTTTGGGCAATGGCAGCAAACATCAAAAAGGTGCAAGACATACTGTCAAAATTATGGCCAGTGGTCAGCTACCAACACTCAACTGGACAGCTGACTATTGGCTTGGTGGTTCAGGGCCCTCAGAACAAACTTAAAGAGCAAGCTTTTTGCGGCCACACCACATTTGGGACATTTGGCTAAGAAAGAATGGACTGAAGTATGGGAAAATCTTAACATACAACTGCTGAAGCGTGGGAAAATGCTATCCTATGTTACCACACCATTCACACTCAATTTCATGGCAGTGCTTTAAAGTGTCACAAAGTGTGATAAACCTTTATTGACAGCTTTAGGTCTATCATTAAAGACTTAACAGTAAAGAATGCAGCCGGGAAAGAAAGCAGTGCAAGTTTTACTTTAAACTCTTATCAGTGCACTTTTGCTTTCAATGTGTAACTCACTGGAACAACTTGGGGAGTAGAGTAGTGAATGTGTTGGGGCTTATACCTTCAAAAAGCGTTTCTTTGAAGTTGTTTAAGACACTTGAAGAGTTTTTATTTATAGGGATGGGAGACCAGTAAACCGTCTTCTCTGATCTTTTAGGAATGTTATTCACTGAACGTATAAAATGCTTCTTAGAATTGTTTTGTATTAGTCATTTTGCCATCGCTTTGTTGTACTGCCCTTTATTGTCAGAGGTTTCACTTCCCCAAATGATTCTGTCACCAGACCAGTCACGTCAAATGTGTCTGTGTGTGCGTGTTGTCGTGACAGTGGATATTTGTGGATGTGCTTGTCAGCTTTTCTCTTTGAGGCCTGTCACACTACATCTTGTGATACAGCAACCACACAGGAATGATTACACACCCAGTACAGGCATGACTCAGCCACCTTTTGACAGAGATTTAGTAATTGAACTGAACCGAATGTTGTTTGTTTTGCTCGCAACACAGTGCGCATCAAACAATACTGAGAAATGGATGAGTGAATTTATAGTAAGGTGTGTTTGGTAAATCTGAATGTGCAAAGTCGATGGTGAGTGTTTGTATATTTATGTGTATGTATTTGTGTGTGTGTGCATGCATGTCTCCCAGTAGAGGTGACCACTAATGAGTGACTGTAGCAGAGTGACCCTGTGGTTTGTGGAGGGAGCCAATGTGCTGTAGCTGAAAACACGTGCGCGCATACACAAGCACATGTACGTGTATGAATATATTCACTTATAGGTCAGCCTGTGTCTCTGTATGCGCGTGTATGTGTGTGTATCATGATGACCACCACCCCCTCATTACCTCCATCATGACTGGAAACAATCAGCCACTCTGCCCCAGTTGTAAGCCAGGCTCAGTCGTTGCAGACCTACAGACCTAGCATTAGAGAAGCCTCAGCCTGCCACAGCCTGACTGGCCTCAGATTGAATCCAGCTTTCTAAACTATGGGCAGTATAATCTCAGAAACCCAAATCAAAATAGCCTTTTTCCCCCATTTCAACAATATATGCTGGATGCCTAGACATGAAATTTATTGAATGCAATATGTTGTCAACATATGACTTTTACATTACATTTTTGTTACATATAGTAATGTAATGATAATATGACATGAATCAATATACTGATTCCACATTATTTCCTGATTATTAGCTTACTGCCACTACCTGGCATTTGTAAATCATGATTTATGTATTTATTTAATTTTAATTTAATTACATCTGACTTTTATTCTTTATTTGCTTAGTTAAAGTTAACTTATTGAACCTGCAGAAATGATTTGTTAGTTCCTGTAGGCATGTCTGCAGTTGCACATGTTACACAATAGCTTACACTTCTGATCCTTGTATAAAACAATCTCAACTTCACTATTTAGACTTTTTACAAGAAAGAAAAAGGAAATGACCAGTCAGTGACAGAGCCGTGGCTTTTGAGTGAACTGTAACACATTTTATACAGTTGCACTACAACACAGCCATCCAACAGTTGGTGGAGAATGATCTTTGCTGTAAACGCCGGCCCACGTGACAAAGAACTCACATGCACACAAGTACACAATAGATAAACCGACTCAGCTGCACATAAAATTATGTCTGGTACACATATATGCTGGAACTTAGAAAGAATCTATGCACAAAGACATGTTGGGACATTAGAATAGGTAAAGGTGTGTGCACACACAAACACACACTCACACACTGGGCAGAGGACAATGACAGCAGACCGAGCTGTTATTCTAGTGCAGGCTGGCTGAGCTGACTGTGTAATCTCCAGGGTGGAGTCCATATTGGGTTTCTAGGCAGGCACTTGTTTTTTGTGTGATTTAGCTAAAGAGAGAAAAAGAGAGAAAGAGAGAGAGAGAGAGAGAGAACAACAAGTGTTGGTTGTTTTTCTTTCTGCCCGGCATATTGTTGATGAGTTGTAATGCAGTGTAATACAAGTGGTGGTTAACCTCAACAGCGAAGAGAGGGAGTGGGAGGAAAGACAAATGAAAACAGAAATACAATAAAGACGAGATGAAACAAAGGAAGAGTCAGATACAAAGACGAGCTTAAGGGGTGGGTGTGTTGGTCTTGAGAGGTTTGTGCAAAACTAAGTTGTGTGGAGGTGTGACCACGCCTGCTGTGCATTTTGTTTACAGCTAGAGTCTGGGCATTGTATAAAGAGGGAATTATTGTGCATGGTGACATGACAGCTTGCAACAGATACCATCTGTCATTGTTCGGACAGTGAAGATAAGGCTACAAAGTCTGCCAAGGCTGTCAGTATCAAATACCTCCACATGAAAATATCTCCTTATGACACACAAACAAAAAAAAATTGGTGGACTTCACTTTAGATTATTTGGAGAAAACATATGTTAGAGTTTAACTGTTCATTTCCTTTGTTCCTTTGCTTTATGTAAACCTTTGTTTAAAGTGTATGTTGCTTGAGAGCTAAGAAGAAATAGTTTTGATCAGTTGGCTATGTCATCTGCCATAGCATGCTGTCACTGCAATGACAGCACAGTCTCAATGGCTGGTGACACTGGGCTGACTGACAAGCCTGACAAGACGAATACATGCACACACACGGCGTCTGCATTCCCACAGTAGCTGAAGTCAACAGCATACCCCCTTCTTCACTATCAGTGAGGAGGCAAGGATGGAACAAGTATGTGTAGAGGGAAGGAAACCCTTGGAAAGACAGAGAGAAGGGAGTGATTTAAGCTCTTCTTCCCTGGTCAAAGGGCAGTTGGAAGGGCCTACAGTTCAGGTGGGAGTAGAGTAGGAGTGGAGGAGTGAGTGATGGAGGGGGAGGACAGTCAGGGGAAAAGGAGGAGAGCAATCCAGCTGAGGAAGCAGATCTCAACAGAGGCTCAGTGACGATGTGAAGGTGCTGAGTGAGCTAAGATGGGGAGGAAAAAAAAACACACACACACACATACACACACAGAGGCTTCCCCTTGATTGACACATGCACACAACACACCCTTCACTTGCACTCCTGCAAAAATCAATAGGGAACAAACATAAGTATATGCGTCTCTGCTCTCAAGTGTTTTTCTCACCCTCTTCCCTCCAGAGGAAACTTTTGCATCTTCTCTCCTCACCTCTCTTGAGCCATGCATAACCCTCTGTCAACTGAGACAAAGTGACAAGACAAGACACACAGTTGCACAGGCGGCCAGAATGGTCTCCATTGTGCTCTAATGAGCTGGCTTGCTGAGATGACCTTTGATCCCCAGACACAGGCTATTTAGCCAGCGGTGGACTGGTGGGAATGACCTCTTGGACAAAATTGACCTTTAGATGTTCACTTCTCACCACAAGCTGTCCGTGTGGTGAGACATGATGGGTCTGTGTGTGGAAGCGTGCTGAGCTGCACAAGTGTGTGACCACTGCAGATGCTACAAAAAATGGAATTCAAATTTTGACATATTGAATAATGCAAAATATGTCAGATATAACAAAAACATATGTCATTTTACCACCAAACTTTTACCAAGCAACTCCCATCCTGCTGGATAAAGTTTGCTTATACAGCTACTTGATCACATTCCTTCTCGTCAGCATCTGTCACATCATAAGACACAGATTATCTTATCTATTCCTTATCACTCTGACATTGGCGCAGCCTTGTCAGTGTTTTCTGGTGTTTTCTAAATACTCCTTCTTGTGTGTGAAGGAAGGCACAAATCCCAGTCAGCTTGCCCTTCTGTTTTGTTCTCATCTCTGTCTAAGGTTCGCTGCAACCCTTTATTGGTTCTGCTTATCAGCCTTCAGCTCAGACACTCAAGGCCTCCCTCTTCCTCAGCAGTATGTCAGGGAGGAGACAGTACAGCATCTCCAGACTAATGTCTCTCTCTCTCGCTCTCTGCTTGTCTGTCACGGTTTCTAAATACCACTGGAATGACAGTAAACTGAGGTATCATGCTGACTGCTGTGTGTGCACAGTATCAGCTTATCTGAATATGTTCTTGTCCTTTTCTTCTGTCAGATTTCTTACGTCACAGATGAAACTTTCTGTCTCTGTGTGTATTTACTTAGACATAAACTGCGTAATTATATAATAAACACATGCTGGTGTGAAAATTCACAATGAACTATGTCTACTTACACATTATTCTGTTCACATCCTCCAATTTATTGCAAAAAGACTATCTTTGGTCAGTCCACACAAAATAAAAGCAAACCCAGGACAGCAGTGTGCATTTTGTTAATACTTTGTTCCCACATGACATGATCATTCTGTTTATACTGTATTAAGCAAAGCTTGCACAACACCTCTCTTTTGACTGCTGTTCTGTCTCTAAGTTATCAACATACCAGTGTTTCTTTTGTTCGCACTTGACCTGTGAAAAGATGCTTGCAATCAAGGTGCTCAGCAAGCAAATGGGCAGAGTGTCAGAATTATACAGAACACAGAAAATCGACTCTGGTACAACAAAGGGGTTTATCTGTCTCACTTGGAGCCAATCAAGGCCAACAACAACACAGCAGACAATAGAAACAACGAATTACTTCTTCAGGTCTGTGTATTACATCTGTATTTTATCACTGAACTCTTTCTATTTTCTTTGACCCGAGATCATCAATCATATACTCATGACTATTTGACTCAACAAGCACTGCCTGTATACTATTGGATGATAGCTGCGTTACAGATAGAGAGTGGGAGACTTTTTTCGATGTCGACTATTCAAAGTGTCGTAAATATGCAGTTTCACAGCCACATTCACTGATGTAGTCAAATAACAGCTTCCTGATTTTATCCATTGTATCGTAGGAGACTAGGCAAGGCCCATATCCTGTGTGGCCTACAGAGTTAATTACACACAATTGAAAGGTGTGTCACTTTAATTGTTCTTCAGAGAAACACAGGGCCCAGAGGTATAGAAACACCCACCATTACGCCTACATAAAATCATTAGTCATTTGGTAAAAAAAAAAAAAAAAAAAATCACTATAGAGCACAGACAAGCTCGTTATATATTCTGCACAATCCTGATGCCATTAAAGCAAACAGGAGATGACAGAAGACTTGGCTTAGAATGGATGGAGCAAGTCAGGAAAACACGTAGGTGTGCACATACAGTAAACTCGTGATTTACTATGGGCACTACTAACTCCACTGCTGCCTGAGGGACGTGTCTGGGCACAAAGTACCATAGGGGCAATGTCTGAACCACAAGTGGTCTAATCACCTCTTTACACAGTCATAAACAAGCTTGCATTAGTAACAGCTAGTTAAAATCATTCCATGAACAGAAGGTGTTACTCTGCTATGGCACAACACTCTGCTACAAATTATTTTTAGCCTGTTCCTGCATAATGGCACAGTAATGTTGGTCTGTCTGTAAGTCTGCTCATCCCTTTAGCCTAGACTGAAATATCTCTGACTATTGGATGTATTACCTATCATCAACCTCTCCAGTATGTACAGTATGCAAATGTGTCTCTGGAGTAATCTTCAAAGCTTGGTATTATTCACTGGTTTACTGATCCATGCAGTAGGGCAAGGTACAAATTTATTTGTATAGCACAATTTAAACAGAATAAAAAGCATCTTGCATAAGAAAAACTGATAATAAGGTATATAAATAACACTAAAATAACTAAAGACATACAATGATAATACAATACACATAAGACTGCAGTAACAGATTGCCCCAAATACAACTGAAAGGCAGCAGAGAATCCAACTGGTCAAAAGCACAGAGTTTCCAATTTAGATTTCAAAGTGGTTAAAGGAACTTTTTTTATTTTATTTTATTTGAAATGTATTTTGACTGGTAGCCAGTATAAAGATTTAAGAACAGGAATGATGTGCTCAGTTCGCCTGGTTCTTGTTAGAACTCTGACCCCAGCATTCTTTGGCCAGTAGACTTATTTAACAGCACTCAAATGTAGGGTGGCACCAGGGGTACTTAGCACTGGCTATTAGTAAAACTAGAGAGCCCAATAAAACCTAAATCCCTGTTTGAGGAGCTGCATATCAACCTCTTCATAACCTTCTTAAATAAGCTCACACCTCCCTGCTGATAATGAACTGGTCCGTGTAGTATATTAGTGGTCAGGTTCAACTGAAAGTAGTAGGGGCATTTGGCCAAGACAATAAATTATATGTTCAAAAAAATATATCCCAGGGCTCTGCAAAGCTCGGCAATTAAAATGGAAATGTAGCATGTGTATTTACAGCCAGCGAGCAAGCCCACAGTGGGTGAAAGAGAGATGCAGGCAGAGACTAGGAGAGAGAAAGAGAGGGTAGAGAGCTGACAAGATATGGGCAGCATACAACATGATTTAGATACTGTGAGTGAGAATGCAGACCTATAATCCAGAAGGCACAGAACCAGACAGAGACAAAGAAATGGCAAAGGGGCAGGATCTGGGAAAGAGAGACCAAGAGCCACAGAAAAGAGAGTCAGTGACAGCAGGCAAAAAACAGGGACTGAAAGTGAAAGAGTGATAGAGAGACACAAAAACGGAGATAGACAAAAAGGCAGAGATGGAGAGCAAGCAGCCAGACATGCAGGCAGACTGTCCGTCTCTGGTTTGTGGGAATGCGGTAGAGACACAGTAGTAGGCAGCGTCCCGGCTCTGAAATTAGAGAGTGGCGCTAAGAGAAGGGAGCCAGAGCCAAAGGCCGTCTGGGAGCTGCCAGGGGCTGCATCCCCAGCGCACTGCCGAGACAAGATTTACTGCTGGGCTGCACTACAAACAGTACACCGCTCCTGGTGCGCTATCTAACTCGACAGCAGCACACCACTCACTGCATGCTATCAAGTTCACAGCGCTATAAAGATACAGCATCAACAGTGGGAAGTGTCGATGTGAGAAAAACCAGCTCAGCCGAAAATAGCGAAACATAGTGTGTTAAAAAAACACACACTGGTGTGGGCATGCAACAGGTACTAGTGAGAAGATATTGGATGCTTGGAAGTGTATTAAAATAATGCTTTGCAGTGGAATGACGCACACCAATTTATCATCCAATAATAATTATTTTCTTACTCTGAGAAGTTTTCACAGTTACATTCACTTGCCTTGATGGATGCAAGGTAAACTATAGAATAACACTGTTGATGTCAAAGAGAGATCTATCTACTATGCTATACGCTTTCTTGCCAGATGAAGTTTCATAGCACTGCAGTGTAATTTCAAATGGGCAATAATGCATTAGCTCCCTGCTGAAATCTTTGCAGCAAGTACTGAAAACCTTGTTACTGGATAGTTTGCTGGTTGGTAGACGACAATGATGACCTCTGACTTTAGCAGGGAGAAAGTGAAAAGAAGATTTCCCTTCTCGGATAAATAAAAATGTTTCCTCTCAATGTCACTTCACTAAGAACAGAATGTTGCACAAGCACACTGTCAACATTTTTTTACTCTGAGACTTGTTCTCTCAGTGGCAGTGCAAAGAAGTCTGTGCAAGATCTGGAACTAGATTTAATCACAAAAGTAAAACAAAAGCTGGTTGCTGTACGCTACAGCTGTCGCAGCACAAGTTCAGACATGCATGATTCTGTATGTGCTTGTCTGCAGCATGCCGCAACAAGCATACAGCCGCTGCAGTGAAGCTGTGTGTTCCAGGATTTGTCTGAGTGCATGTGTTTCCTTTGCCAAGTTTCCCCTCTTTGTTTAGACCGGCCCGGTCAGTCAGGCTCCCCGCTGAGAACACTGCAGCCAAATACACACATATATCAAAGCACAGGACAACAACAGACAGGGTACTCTTAGGGCAGAGAGCTGCTGGGAATAGGAGCAAAGGAGAGATTAGAGAGAGACAAAGTAGTATCCATACGGGGGAAAAAAGGGGGAACAGATAGACAGACACTGTTGAACAGAGGGAGGTGCGATGGCAGCAGACTCACCCTTTCTAGAAGAAGGGCAGAAAAAGGACAGAGGGCCATTGTGACCATCATTCTAATTACAGAGGAAAAGGGACAGAGTTTAGCAATATGCAGAGAGGTGGAAAAATGAATAGTGTGACACCAATGACCCAGAGGAAATGAAAGAGAAGAGCAGTGTGACCACTCACTGAGATGCAACTCTACTGAATTTATAATGGAATAATATTCAAATCAGCACAAATAATTAAAAAAATGTGTGAAATAAATTAGAAAATAAACGTTAAGAATGAAGTGCAGCTGCAGAGAACATTTATTTAACTGATAATAAAACTGTGTTTTTGGGTTTTTGTCTTTTTATAAAGTAGCTTCAAACCAGGTCCACATCTGTGTGCTGTGTACGATAGCAACATAATGTTGTACAATGACTAAAGTATATTTTTCCCTTATTTTTCCTTTTTTATTAATCCAAAAGAATGATACCTTCTGTAGTTTTATAAACTCTGAACTCTGACTGAAAAATGAACTTTCTCCCAAAAAATCTAAAGATTATGGGATAAGACCAGTGTGAAATCTTTTTTAAAAACTTTTAAAATACTTTCATATTTCTGTATGCTGTATAGGTTATTACAGTACTACTTGGTTTTAGTTAAAATAAATATTTGCCCCAAGTCTTTGATTCCTTTTCATTAATTCTGTTGTGATTATAAAACAAACTTTTTAGAGAAAATAACATCACAGTTATACCCTGAGCACTAAATTACAGTAACAGTCCCTATTCATGTGTATCTGTGTGTCTGAGACTGAATTTGTATATTTGTGCATGCCTGAAAATCCACTTGTATGTTTGTATATGGTTTAATGTATAAATATGTGTCTGTGTGTGTGTTTAACAGGCCCTTGTCTCTAAAGCTCTCCACTGGGTCTGGATCAGACCAGTCTAAACACACACACACACACACACACTCTCTCTCTCTCTCTCTCTCTCTCTTGCCCCCCTCAAAGCCATGCTTTTAGAGACGGGGGGCCCTAAATGCCTTACAGATGGACTCCTAACAAACACAACACTCTGTCCTGGCCCTCAAGTATTCCCAGTATTTGGCCTTGCTATAATTTATAGCATACTTACCTAATTGAGATGCTATTAAGGTTAGTACACGCATTCTTAAGCATACGCCTAGTGCTAATGCACGATATAAGCATGACATACACAGAGCAATATATTTGCCCTAATATAGTAGAGTTAAGTTAACCACAGAGTGAGTGTGATCTATGGACCGTGTGGTGCACTTAGAGCGACACAAATAATGATGTGTTGAGCAGAGACATGTCTGTACAAGCCTGGAGGGCACATTAGGGGGTGTTTTCTTCTCTACACATGATGATGGCTTTATATCCACTGATGATTAGTGCAATTTCCCAATACAACTTAATACCACTTTGATGATTTAATTATGACTAAATATTGAATCTAAAACTGAGTAATTGCACCCTTGATTCAGAAAAATGAATATTTTTCTGAAAATGAGTATTTCTCTTCTTTTTTGAAAATGAGCTCAAATAAGACAAATTTGTGTAATGTTATGTAATGTTAAGGGTAAATTAACATTAAAACCAGCATTTAGACTGTAGACATACTGTAGATATACTGCTGCATTTCTTTATACAAATGTAAATTTGAGTGATTTAAGAGGGGAAAAAAAACTGAGAAACACCCTATTAGATTCTGGTACTTTTTATATTTTAGTACATAAACAATAAAATGAATGTAGAGCATCTGAAGTCTTCACATTAACTATTTAAATTTCAATATTTCAAAATACATTTTGATGATTTATAATTGTGTAACTGATTATTTAATGTCAGAAAATATGTGACCTCTAAAGGTTTATTGTGGAGGTAAACCTGGTGAAAAATTTCCCTTCAACTACTGTATATAATTAAAGGCTGCTCCCTTGAGCTCTATACACCAATTTCAGTTTAAGTTGCTGGCTGCACAGCAATTTATAATATTGTTAAATTTGAAAAAAATAGGATCAGACTAAAAAAAGCATACGCTTGTTTTTCAGACAGACATTTACAAGCTATGTAAAAGCATATTGTTGTAATTCCCTTGCCCTTTCTGTCTATTGCTATGAGAGAAAAAATCCCATTCCTATAAAACCGAGAGAGATTTATCACAAGCAGTGGGCTGACTTTATCCTTAAGCATGCAGCAAACTCCTTTCTGAAAGGCCACGCTGAAGCCCAGAGACACTGGCCACTGTTTAAGCACGTCGTTTGGGTATTTTTCAGTGAGTGTGTCTGACAGAAAGATAACACACTGCCACAGAGTACCATCCATCTTTGTTTCCAAGTCACTCCTGGAGAATTCAATCTTAAGATAGATGGGTTAGACACATTAGTGATTAATCAGCTCTATGCTCATGTGTGTGTAAGTGTATGTGTATAGATCTATATGTGTCTCTTTGTCGGTGTGTGATAAATCACTGTCTAACTCTGTACAGGACACACAATACCTCAGCCTCCTTCAGCCCGCTGAAGATAAATTCATCTACAAGTGATGTGCCGACAATAGGCGGACAGGAAAATTATTCTTACTCACTCCGCTACAACATAAAGCTTAGTCAGAGTGGTCAATGGCTGGTGTTTTACAGGGGAAAGGGCAGTAGAAAGTGGGAATTTGTCAAAGAAAAATGTAGCTGGAGGCCAACCAAGAGTGAGTACTGAGAAAGGAATGGGAACATACACACACGTACAAACATGAGGGCACAGAGCTGACGAATAATTCCTCAGGGTTGTTGGGAAAGATCCTTTTCAGAAGTAATTCAACTGTGACACCAGGGCTTTGCTTTGTGTGTGATTAGGTTTACTATTACAAGTGACACGCAAGAGGTGACGCAATGCAGAAATTACACAACGTTATGAAATACATGCAGTGATGCGGGACAAACAAAAGTGACAGCACTAGAGATATTCTGTTGCAAACAATTTGCAAATGAAAACTGAACTCAAGGGCACTGAAACTACAACAACAAACTCCATTATTTTACCTCATAATACATGTGCTGTTTAGAATAAACACTCATTTAGCTTGAACATCATGTTTGAATTGGGAATTATGCTGCAACACAGGGTCCATGTTGAAATGTGTCAGGAGTGAATGTATTTTGCTGAATTTTGAGTAAAACTGAGTGAAAATGGACCACCAACACATTTTTATTCAACTGTGACAATTATTCTGTGAGTGTAACTATACAAATCATATTATTCCACAAACATAAAGTTGGCCTATTTATCTAGAGTGGACAACAATATCTGTGATGTGCTACTGGAGCCTAATAGTGCAGATCTATCTGACGGGTCGACAGGTTCATCCACCTGCTGCCTGAGGGGCAAAAGGAAGCCCTCTTTACCGTGTAACAGGTGTGCCGGTCTGTTAGAAGCATAAAAAAAAAAAATTCACACGGCAAAAAAGGACGTACAGGAAGGAGGAGGGCGCTGAGGTAAGAAAAATAGTAATTATGAAGGACAGGTGGCTCTGGCCTTCCTCTGTTCCACTTTGAAAGGATGTTTGTTGCAGCAATGCATGAAAATGCAGCTCTGATTTGATGAACAGTGATTGGTTCCACATTGTTTAGGGGGGGAAGCAGCCTGCATCAGAAGGGTTCCACTGATTTGTTTCCCAATCATCCACCTCTCAGTTTTATTTTGACTTCATGTCGAGGCAGAACAGAGAGAGAGAGGAGTGAATGAGGGTAAAGACAGTGAGGGAAAGGGAAAGAGGGAGAGAGTGAGAGTCATAGGTAGGAGAGGCAATGCTGGACACAGGTTTATGTTTCCAATCAAGAGATTGTGATCACAACATGTAGCCCAGAGCAAATGGGCCAGAACTCAATCACTGAGGGAGGTCGTCAGGCTTGGAGCAAACATTGGTTCAAGATCATTACTCCTCTCTCTGCAACAACGTTGGGCTGAGAACAGTAAAAGTATGCAAACATTAGAGAACATCATTGTTCATCAGCATTCAGGGATGGGGAGGTAAACGTTAAGCAAAGTGGGGGAAATCCTGAGCTGGCTGATTTGAATGGAGTATAGGTAGCTGCAGAATGCATTGTTCTATTGTATAGAAGTTCTTTTCGTTGTGAGAACAACTTGACTACAAGACTAGTGCTCAGTTTTAAACACCAGTTTCATAAAAAAAAAAAAACTTTTCCAAATCCACAAACATAATTTCACTTTCTAGTGAAGCCACCAGTCAGACAAACAGACAACAGATGTAGCCACACACCAAAACTAACAAACACATTTCATACCCTGTGATTAGCACATGGAAAGTCATAAAAACAGATACACAGGAAGGCTCACATATTCACACACCAGTGCAACTGGCACAGCCATCATGCTGTATCATGCTGGCATCACGATCGACGGCGCGGTGCGATGACAACGATAGTCTAATCACTTTATCTCTCACTTGTACAGACAAAACACATGCACGCCGCGCAGCAGGAGTGTGCCTACCTTATCTTCTAGCCTAATCAGTCGTGCTCCAATAGTTGGGTATTCTTTATCTTCTCCTTTTCCTGGGATTAAAAATAAAAAATAAAACACAAAATATATATATACACATACACACACACACACACACACACACACACACACACACACAGAAACATTCACTGCCAATATACAGTAAATACATTTGTC
>JAUBNQ010000025.1:18671772-18687775 GCA_032353495.1 Ctenopoma kingsleyae | reverse complement strand
CATCAATGTGCTATGGTCAGGGCCCAGCAAGACTGCTGGGCTGCTTGTGTGTGCATCTGTGTGTGCGTGTGTGCGTGCATGCGTGTGTGCGAGATAAGCTTTATGACTGGTGCTTTAGTCTATCAAAGAGATGTGCTCTTCTTCTGTATTCCACGAAAACAGACATCCCTTTATCATATCTTGGAAGGATAAGACGACTACATTCTTTCAAGCATGTTTGATCTAGAAGTGATGGCGTGCCAGACGGTGCCGTGTTAAGAATTATAAAGGACCCACTACTAAGATACTATAGCATAAGAGCAAAGTTACACTGTTTAATGAAGACTAAAAAATGGTCTTCAAGCAATGCAATGATAGAAGTGCCTCAGCGTGGATTTATCTGTATACAGTTCCAGCAAAAACAACTTTAATTCAATTCATCTTTATTTGTATAGCGCCAAATCCTAACAAAAATCTGCTCAAGGCACTTTACATAGCAAAATTTAGGACCTTGCGAAATAACAGTAAGTGTAAACAGAACTATATAGAAAACCCAACAGTCCCACTTGAGCAAGCACTAGGCGACAGTGGAGAGGGAAAACCCCCTTTAATAGAAGAAACCTCCAGCAGAAACAGGCTCAGGGTGGGTGGTCATCTGCCTCGACCGGTTGGGATGAGTGGAAAGAGGAGAGAGAAAAGAACAACAGGCAACAGAGATGAAAACAACAACAAGGAGCAGCAGATGAGAAACTGTCAGAATAAGACTGAAGTAAAAGAATGATTGTAGAAACCACAGATGCTTGAAAGGATGAAGCCATCTTAACTTTATGGTATTCATGTTTTTAATACTGAACAAACAGGTCACTCAGTATAACAACGTGGCTTGCTGATGTGTTTTTAATAGTTTTCAGACAACATCAGAGGTTTAGGGGACAGACAAATAAGCTAAATCAGACTCTGATTCTTGACAAATTGAGAGCCTGAACCTGTAAGACTCACATCTATGGCATGCAGCTGATTAGATATGGCTTCTAAGTCAATAGTTTCTCTCTTCCCTCTGTGTCTGTTCTAGTTGGTTCAGTACATGTCCCACATACAGATCAATAGATGCTGTTCAGGACACGCCGGAGACAATTAACAGCAACAAAGCCACATCAAAGTCCAGTCCCCATTAAAAGCAAATGACAAAGAGAGAACAGAGAGAACGGGCCGCGTTTGATGTGGGAGATACAGAGACAGAAAACAAGAGAGAAAGGCCAGATACTGCAGATTCACTATTATTCACCTCTTGAAATACTATCAAAAACACAATGTGAAACTACTGTATAGTGTGCAAGAACATTTTGTGTATATACAGTATGTACTGTACATGCAGGAATGTACAGACACTGAGAGGCAAAGGGACACTGACACGTAAGAAGTTCATCAGTGAAAATAACCCCTCTCGAGAGATGGTCGACATCCTGGTGACCTCAGAAAAGTCCCACCGATGTTTAACGTTAATGATGCAAAGTCTCACAACCCGTCATTATTTGTAGAGAGAAAAGAGACGCACAGCTCTTCCCCACCAGGCAGAGAGAAGAGCGGAGAGGAGTGCACTTCTAACAAGTAGCCTAATGACTGGTGAACTCTTCTCGACTTGACTCTGCCAAATTAACTTAAAGATTTAAGTGAGGCGGTTTCCAGTTAGGCAGCTGAGAGAATGAAACATCAAAGCCATGGAAAAAAATATTTTTAGGAACTAAGATTGTGTGTAATACAGAAAAAAAAACCCTAATAGTACTGTAAGAGTTTTAAATTTGCTATGTTTTATTCAAATATTTATAATACAGATAGGATAGGATGAGTTATTCCGTGCTGAAGGTTTTTCAGTGAGGCACTCCCTTCTCACCAGTCAGGGGAGGTCAAAACCTGTGCATTGCATTCTGACATGAAAGAAAACCTTGTGCATGTCTACAGCATGAGACAGCATGGATTTTGAGCATAGATTTATGGTTTTTCCACAGTCTCTGTATCTGACACCACAGCTAGCTTGGTTCCCAAACGTTGGATATTGTAGCTTTATGTTTTTGAAGTGTCTGCCATAAACAAACTGGGTGCAGCAAAAAAAAAAGATCAAAAAGAGGGTGGAACAATGGCCTCATAGATGAGATCAGACTAATTTAATGTTCCAAGGTGTAGCCTAAAGAGAAGGTGGTGTTCAAAGGGAGCCTAATTAGAGAGTTGGGTAGATTTGGGGTTAATGACCCCCTCTTTGGTCCCAGACGTTCCTCCAGTCTAAATCTTCAGCCTAAGATGTGTCGTGGCTGATGTGCTGACTTTTAAAGGGGCAGTGTACTCCTTCAGCAGTGTGGAGCCACATACTTCATACAACTACAGTACAAATTTCATAATGGTGTTTTAATGCAACACTATGTATGCCATTCAGGACAGACTGCCTCTGTACACCCCTGTAACCCTTTGACAGCAGGGTTTTGAGTGGCCATTCAGGACCATTACTATATAAAACACTTTTGATGTAAACACTCTTTACATACCAAGCCTGACTGCGCATAACCCGATCCTTTCTCTTGTTAGTGAAAATGTAACTAATATATTTACATTGCATTGTGGGACAGATATAAACAGTTTGTACCCACTAATACGTGTTCTTTCCAGGGGCTTGGAAGTTCACAGCAGGTTTGAAAGAGCAGCATATGACACATGTCAAAACACCCACACCCACTGGGTTATAAGCCTGCACACTAGTGGTAACACACATTGTCACTGACTGATATGCAGCTAATTATAATACACCCTAACACAACAGCCTTATTTCCAAGTGTCATCACATGTCAACTCTCCAGAAAAACAGCAATATTCTGTCCCTGGATCAGCATATTTCAGCTTTTGCCGTTTGAATTCTTTCTTTCTTTACGATGCATCCGTTGCATGTCATGGGCGTTAACTAATGTGTGACATGATTTTTAGTATACAGTAGTTTAATGATTTCCTGTTTCTCTATGGTGCAAACTCATTGTGCTACTTCAGGCTGTCAGTTATAAGCTCACACAAGTCAACTACAGTCAAAAGGCCTAATATTTGACATGTAACAGGAGTGATTTATAATTGTGTACTGCTACTAAATGGGAGTGTTACTTTTTCCTTTATTCCTTTACAAACATATGCAACTTTTGGTTTTGGAGTATCTTTGCTTGCATATATGTTTGTATATCTGTTTAAACCTTGGCTGGCTGACTCAGGCCACAATGATAAGTGGGTAGTAGCAGTAAGGTTTGCATGGGGCCACACTAAATCCACGTGCACCAGCATCCGGTATAAATGAAAGCAAGCAAGAAAATGTACAGAGATGCATAACGTATGAATAGACATACTGCAAATATATAGAGAAACAACACATTCTCTCTCTCTCACACACACACACACACCCTCTGTGTTGAGACAAACAGTCTTGAGATATAGTGTATTTTTGTGTGCGGGTATGCGCATGAATGTTATGAAGACAGGAGGGCGATTGAGTTTCTCTAGTGGGGGAGGAGAGGGTGAGGTGGGGGAGAAGGATTTATAATCCATGGCCTAATAGGATTTGTTGCTGTTTAGCAGGATTAGGCATGTTAGAGAAAGAATCTATTTATTGCTGCCAGTCGGGGGGTCCCCTCGCCTGGGTGGGATGGGGAAATTTTTGGGGGTGGTAAGTGGTAAGGTGAAGTTGGTGGAGGGGGGGGTGCAAAGTGGACCTTGAAATTTTTTTTCTCCAGTCACTTTCTGGGACAACCTCTGAGTACCTAAGTCCACCCACTCCTCTGCGCTCTTAGTCCTACAACGACCACATTTGGCTTTAAATCTCTTTCATAGTGCTCCGATAATCCAGGCACATGAGCCCAGCGGTTGGTCATGCTAATACACATGGTTGTTCATGTGTGTTTTTGTGTATGTGTGTATATGCAGGGACAATTAGCACCACCTTGCCCTTGAGGGAAGCAAGGGCCTGCTGGAGGTGCTGGTCACGGACCTGCCCACGTTCAAGCTGGCTTAACCCTGGCTATGGACCCAGCAGGAGGACAGAGAGGAGAGAGTGAAGAAGAGGAGGATGAGAAATAGAGAGAAAGGAAGAGATGGAGGGTGACCTGTGGGGCTTCTTAGCTAAGGGGCTTCCCTTTCCTAAGCCAAACCTAAAACTATGTTCCCTCTCAAAAGATCATTATTCTTTCAGTCATGTATGTGGGGGGCTACAATGTTTGTGTGCGTTTAATTAGGTTGTTCAACAGTTATTCATGCTTTCAGCTCTGGGCCTCGTTGACTTTCTGGCACAGAAAGCAGATTAACGTGGAAGCAGCGTTTTCCTTCCCCCATTTATTAATGTACAATCCTAATGAATAGTATAAGGAAGCATATAGTATACCGATTAAATCTGTTGAATACGTCCATTTCAGTGTTTTTAATGGTTTTTAGTAAGTAAAACCATCAGTGAAAAAAAATAATGACAGATTTCCAGCGGGAGACAGCAGAGAGGAGAGGATTTCAGATTAGAGATATGCCTGAGAGGTCTGGCCAAACATAATGCTCCTAACTTTCTTCAAAACGTGAAGAGGAAATTAGTGGGAACACTCCAGTTAATGAACAACCGCACCAGTATCTGTCTTAGCTTGGTTTGCTTTTATACAGCCATAAAAGATAAGAGGCAAGCTAATAAAAAAACAGCCAAAATAATCTAGTGAGCAGTAAATGGACTCCTCTGTAACTCACATTAATTTTATTCCATACTTAAACTTTTCTTTTCTTCACACCAGCCTCCCATGTCAATAATAAAATTATGAAACCGGAGGGAGCGGCAGCGGTAACAGTACTAAGCTGTAGATGTAGTGGAGGGATTTACGGCAACAGATGAGCCTGAGAATGTCTTGGCAGACTTGCTTTAATAGTTTCCATTCCTAGTCCACTGTACAATTAGCACACTGCCTCTGTCTCCAGATCTGTCCCTGCCTGGATGGTAATTACTCTAACAGTGTCAACACACATAAGTAGAGAGACAGACAGGCAGGCAGACAGGAAAGATGCAGAAGGGCTGAACTGAGTCACATTACTGGCACTGCATTAATGATGTACTATCCGCTCAATATGCAGTCATTTTGATACATGCTGTAATCTGTGTAATTTTCTACACATTCTCAGATTTGTTTCTATACACAGTATAGAGATAAGCAGAACAGTTCTCTCTGTGTAGTAGCGGAAAACAGCAGGTTTCGGCTTATCTGACTACTGTATACACTTAACTGTTTTCAGGGCCTGTCAGACTTAAGTCACAGAAATGAGAACTTGAGACTTGACTCAGGACTTTACTTTAACGAGACTTGATTTTCAAAGTGAACTTGTCCCAAAAGATTTAAAAACTCCCCAATCCCCAATTCCCCCTCCCCAAGGAGAGATCTGTATTTAGACAAAGAGATAGGAATCACATCTTTAATTAGTTCTTTGTTTCAATCAGCAATTCAGTTAGTTATGTTTTCTTTTTTATTATAATCCATACCTATTTACTGTTTTATTCTTGCAACTGAAAATGTTTAATTATCTTATTTTTTTTATTTTACTATTTTATTGTTGCTAGTATCAGAGTTTCCCAATTTCTCATTTTAAGTTTTGTTAGGGATAGCTGAGCTCTGTGGAGTGCTGTGTGACTGGAACAAATGACAAACCATATCAGTTCTTCTGTGTTTATGCACACAGAGAACACGTGACCAACACTGTTACATTTCAAAGGCTACTATCCCCCAGATCAGAATCCCACCTCTCTGGGTATGTAAGCAGTGCAGGCGAGGAAGTGCGTATTGCTTGCTGCTATACTGGGATCAGATGACTGTATACTGAGAGTTCATGGGCCCACGAGGAGGTGAAAGGTGATCAGAGGGTTCGGTGGGTGCAGGAAGGTCTACGATTGATCAAATTGACCCTTCTAATGTTCTGGTGAGGTGAGATGAGAGTTGAGAGGGGAGTCTGTGATTGTGCATTACGGGCCTGCATCACTCCTCTTAAGCTGTTTTGTGTTAACACTGTTTTGAGCGCTATTTAAATGCCTTTGGGCAGCTGTTACAACAACATCTGAATACAGTTTGAGGCCCTAGGGCGCTTTGTTTATCTAAAATATTATCTTACAATAATACCGTTTTGAGTCATTTTGAGCCAATAGGTTTCATTTCAACCATTGTCTGTGATGTGTGAAAGTGACATTTCTTAAACGTTTGATTGTTGTGTGTGAATATTGAGCTCCAACATGGTTCAGAATCATTTTGTGCAATATTTGTTTTATTTATCAAAGTTCAACAACAGTGAGCAGCCAGATCTGATGATCTTGAAACTAACTATGGTCCAAAAAACATGAACTCTAATTTGAGTGGGGGAACAAAAAAAAAAATAGTCAGAACATTTTGGGACAATGTTGAAAACAGGAGCAGCTGCCAAACTTCAGAACAGAACACAGAGAACGGAGAGTCCAATTTATAATCCCGAAAGATAAGACTAAACTCAAACTCCAAACAAAAGCCTGAAGAAAATATATATGTTACAGTGCAATAATAATCTAAAGTAATAATATGTCAAACAATTTTGCAGAAATAAGAAATGATTTAGTCTGTGGGCCACTTAACTGAGAGCTAGACAAGACAGATTCATGCAGGGATGTGAACAATTTGTTGTAACTGATAATACTATCATGTTATAACTACACTGACCTAATAAAAACAACTCAGTGTACAAAACAGTGTATTGAATATGATGAAAAATGACTTCCAACACTACTCCACGCTGACAGACAGGAAAAACAGATATGCTGGCTCAGTGCCCAGAGCATTAAATGACAGACTAAAGTTCAGAGGCATTTATTTGTCATAATACTAAACTAACTCGAGATCAGCTGATATGTGTCAACATGCTTCACCTAACATTGACGTGATCCAACACTGAGCGACTGTGTCAGCAATGTTTACATCAAACAGGAAAACTTGGAGACCACGATGAATGGGGAAGAAAAAACATAAAGAGAGACACAGAGAGAATAAACTGCCTAAATAAGAAAATGAACAAGCAGAAGAAGAAGAAGTGTGGGATCCATCCTGTTTTTCAAAATGTTTGGTTATGAGAGAGGTTATCTGTAACGAGCGAAACGAGGCACTGGGAACAGGGTGCAAAGCCATAATTGGATGCTTGTCCCCGGCCAATTTTTGAGGGCAAATTATCAACGCATGGGTTGGATTGCTGGAACCACATTGCGGAGGTGGGAACAGTGGGAGCTTTGAGGGGCCAGCGTGATGCACTAATAGAATCACTTAGCGCACTGGGATAACGACAGCATGTGATGGATGAAGCAAAGGCTCTGCATCTGCTCCCGCTGCCATGTTAGCCTGCTGACTTACTTCAGAGGTAAGTCACACAGCTAAAGGTGTGAGCGTCAGGATCTGTGTATGTGGGTGCTTGCATGTGTGTTCTGACACTGAGGTTTTTGTATAAGCATGGCACAGGCTATCTTGGCAAAGTGCACAGCGTTCTGTCTATCTCTGAGCATATGAATCAAATGATGACTGGGCATGCTGCTTTTGGAAAACCTGAAAAGTACCAGGTACCCTGCCCTGCTTCCAAAAAATAAACCATCACTCACAGCTTTCACTGACCTCCAAAATTCCTTTTTTTTTGCCAATTAAAACAGTCAAAAAATATACATGCTGGATAACAATAATTTCAGAAATAATTTTAGCCCTTTTATTTATTGACACAGAGGGCTGTACTGGATCGCCACCTCAAAGGTAAAGATTGTATAGAAAATTGAAATAATTAGAATGCAACAGAACAGTAATTACTGCAATACAGTAAGCATGTTTAAGGTATACTGTGTAAGTGTCCACACCTAAACAGAAGTGAAATTGGAGAAGTAGGTCAGCCAGCCAGGGTAGTGAAATAAATATTGTTTATTTTCTGCATAAACAATGTTGGGTGAAAGAAAGAATTGAAAAAAATTCCAGTGAAAGATGTGGCAAGCACCACTAAGGCAGGTTGAAGCTTGGGATCATGTCTTTTACAATCTTAGGACGAGTCAGATTACAACAAAGTATGTATTTTAAATTTGCTACAGCTCTTATTTGTGTCTTTGGCGGGCATCTTCACCACGGCAAAAGCCAGTGGGAACAGTGTTTTCACAGCATTTTACAACCATGCCATGAAAAAGTGACAGAAAACATTACTGGGAAAAAGTGCTGAAATATTTATAACTGACAAACATAATTTAAGTTTTTTATTATCCAAGCTATACTGTTAATTTTGACGTGAAATGTGAACAAGGAATAAAAACATCCAGCAATGAATTTATTCCTTTTAAATTATTCTACAGTATTCTGATCATTTCATCATCCACTACAATTTACTTGAGCCCATTCACTACATTTAAACTTAATGTAAAAACAACAATCTAATCACGTGCATAGAAAAAATAGCTCAGTAGAAGGTCATGCATGTGATTTGGTTTGTAGGATCTTAAAGTTGAGTGTTTATGTTACAGCTGGACTGCAGCCATTCCAGGAGGGAGGATATTTCATAGATGAAATCCTCTCCATGCAGGAGGTGAGGTAGCCTGGAGCTGTCATGAGAGGTGCTTGTCTACCTCTGCATGGTGCACACTGCTGCACTATGGGAAGCACAAGCTCACATACTACACACACAAAAGCACATGTGTATTCAACGTTCCTCGCAGATAAGGATACACATACTCGCACAAAGACAGCCTTGAACACATGCACATAGAAACAACAGAGAAAGAAAGGGGTGGCGGGGGGGAGTAGTGCAAGAAAAAGGAAAGAGCGAGAGAAAGGGCAGTGGGAGAAAGAGTGCAAGATAAAGAGAGTGAAAGAAGGGCTTTACAAACAAAAGAAAAGTCAGTTACACACTGGGTGCAAGGAGGAGAGGGAAAAAAAACATAGGAAAACAAAAATCAGCAAAAAAAAAGGGGGGGTTGGGGGTGCAAGAGAAGAAAAATAACTGCCTTCAGTCTCAGAGAGGGAGGAGTGAGAGGGAAAGGCAGCGGCGAAGGAGGAGGAGGAGAGAGAGAGAGAGAGAGAGAGAGAGAGAGAGAGAGAGAGAGAGAGAGAGAGAGAGAGAAAGAAAGAAGACATATGGAGAAAAAGAGAGAGAGTAGAAGAAGAGGAGAGTGTCAGGGCTAGGGGTGATTAGGCCTGGGGGTCTCCTCTCTGCAGAGACACGTGCGCAGACTTAATCAAGTCGACGCCAGCCAGCCACATTTCCACATTACTCCCTGGCCACTTGCCTGACAGGTCCGAAAGAGAGAGAGAGAGAAGAGGAGCTAAAGGAGTCCGCCCACCTCACACACTCACCCTTCCTCTCGTCCTCCTACTCCATCTCCTGCTCTTCCTCCTCCTCCCCATCTTCCACCGCCCCGGGGCCAAGAGCGATGCCAGAACACATGTGAGTGCAAAAAACAAGCAAAAAATACTCCACCAACTCACTAAATATTATTAGCTAGAGGTCCCTGCTACTCCTACTGAAATCTTTACTTACTTTACTTTTATTGGTGGTGCAAAGGAAGTCTGCACAATAAAAATCAATATAGGAGACCATATTGGAAGGGGCAGCAGTAGCTCAGTTGGCTCAGTTGGAGTAGTTGCCCATGAAACCCTGGG
Source organism: Ctenopoma kingsleyae (assembly GCA_032353495.1). Taxonomy (NCBI): domain Eukaryota; kingdom Metazoa; phylum Chordata; class Actinopteri; order Anabantiformes; family Anabantidae; genus Ctenopoma; species Ctenopoma kingsleyae. The sequence continues at coordinate 18,678,119 of JAUBNQ010000025.1, read as the reverse complement.
GCAATTCCTACTGGCCACACGCTGAGGTGTCCCTGGACAGGAAACTGAACCCTGAACCCTGTATTTTTACAAACCAAATTCAATATTTCAAAATCTTTTCTGAGAAAATGTAACAGTCATAATAGAGCATGAAATAAATGAGTGTGCTTAAAAATGTACACACACACTCAGTGAAAATACCTAGTGCACACCCTCAACCACACTCTCTCGATTTCATAGACTTGTTTGTGCTTTATTCTTGACACCCTCTCCTTCCCCAAAAAATACTGTACACCTTCTCTTTCCCCTCATTTCCCCTCCACTGCTCCTATTTCACTGTCACGCTCTTTCTTCTCTTCTCGCTCGAGGCCAAGTGGGTCCAGGCCCGAGGTGGGGTATAGCAATGTCATTTAATAAGCAGCTTAACTCCAGCACACACGCCATAGAGAACAACCTGCACAAGCATCTACACTGCAAAAAGTCTCCAGGCAAGACTTTTCTCTGTTTTCATTCCTGTTGTGTGTGAATGTGTATCTCCCCATTTCATTACTGTACAACGACGTTAACAACTAACTGAAGAACTCACCAACTACACTTTAAAGCAAGGGAAAAATTGAGTTGTCAGCTACAGTGGTCAGTGATGAAAAGTGATATCCTTTGCTTTTTATGTGCAATATATATTCAGCCTTTGTGTCTCAACAATAACACACAAATGTTTGCTTTACACAAAGTCTAAAATATATTTGTCTTAAAAAAATATGTTAACAACTGCACAGACATTTTTTGCAGCAGAGCTCAGTGTCATTTCACAACAATCAGGCCTGCTTACAGCATTTCCAGTAATGAGTCAGCTTCTAATCTCCTCGAGTGAAAGTCCCTGATGGAGACAGAGACATTAGTCTCTATGCTGCTGTTTCTGAAGAAGTACTGAGGTGTAATTTCAACATATCACAGAAACAAGGGCCAGTCTGTGCCACTGTAATCTGTCTTAAAATTATGCACAGGTGGTTTGGTGATAAGGTTCGGGGATGTGGATACACTGTGTGTGTTTGCGTATGTGTACATGGGCGTGCACACTTGTATATCCCCTGGCACCACATCAAGTACAAAGCTCAGTGTTAAACATATTCATGTGTGTGAGTGCACGAACACACAAGGGGGCCTTCAGTGGTCTCCTCCGAAAAGTGAGTGAGGGCTAATTAAATGAAGGGAGATGACAATGAACAAGGGCCTCCCATAGGCCAAGTCATCACTCAGGGCTGCTGTAATGAACACCCACCTACAGGTGCTGAGCCCTAGACAACTTCTCTCACACACACACACACAAATATTGTGTTCAACACATAAGGGTGCATACTCAAATGTGCTTCCATATGTACAGTTTATTATTAATGTATGCACACATATGTTAGCACTATATTAAAAAAGCAGTTTGCATCTAGACACACTGTATGCTTGATAACAAACAGCAAATACAAACTTATATACATATACACTGTGTATGCCCTGTGTACACACACCCACACACTTCAAAGCTTTGTCAGTCATCGTGAAAAATCCATTGAACAATGGTCACATGAAACTGGTAAATGTTATGTAGACAAAACGCGTTGAATTGGAAATGCCACACAGTCTCATAGGATGCACCTGAAGATAAAATAATAAAGTCCCTTAACAATGAACTCTCAATAAAGTCTACGGAACACCTGATCTACTAGAAAAGTGATGTAATTTGTCATATATTGTGAGTGTGAGGCTCTTAGAGGAAACAGCAACCAAACGTTCCCAATACACCTTGATGTTTTCATTTCACATTTTAATATATAATAATCTGCTGCATGACTAATATTACCAAAGCCTTCCTTTATGGTGAAGCAAAACTTAAATGTATTTTCCTCAGAAATTAAGACCAGGTTTCCCCCTCTGACTTTTCTTTTCCATTTCCAGTGAATGATTAAACTTCCCCATTTTATTTCCTAGAAACATGCCAGGTTAGGTGCCATGGCTACGCTTAGAGCTAAACTTATGTCTGAGTTTTATGGGCTTAATTAACTGACCCTAATTGCTTCTGAAAAGAAAGAAATAAGGCAGCCAGTGGAGCGCATCCTAGTGCTAACTGATTATTTCCTACCTGAACATAGAATAATCTGGTTCTGTTAAAGATTCTCAGCCTAAATATTTGCTGCAGAAGTAATATAAATGTAGAGGTTGGTCTTCTCTGTATCATCAGCAACAGCATATCTGACAAATGACACTGAAAAACTGAAGAAAAAAATAAGTGGAATGAAGGCTCATTTGTTCTGAAAACATTATTTTCCCATGTCACCATAGTCATCCATAAAATTAAACTTGGAAAAACATTACTGAAAAATGGAGGTCTCTCCAACTTAAGCTCATACAATCCCAAGTGGTACAATCACCATTCTGCATGTAATGAAAAAGGCATCTAGTCAAAACAAAGGCAGTCCATTCAAAAGAACACGTTTCCCCAAATCCCCCTTCCTGGTCTAGCACTGTGCCGACTGGAAATGAGTCTCAACATCAAAGTCCGAGGAGGAAGTGACTCTCTTCTCTTCCACTGTGTCAAGTTGTCCACTACACCTGACACCTGATGTCAACAAGTACACTGTCTCAACCATTTAGTTTCCACACTTTTGCATAAACCTTAAGCATGATGTCACCCAGTGGTGTAATAGTAGGTTTGGGGCCACAAACACACTGACGGGGCAGGAGAAGAGCCTGGACATTTTATATGGTGGGAGAGTTCACATTTTGTAGGAGAGGCTCGTCCTGCAGTGGAATGCAAACATTTAGTTTTCCCCTGGTATAAAATGAAAATTACACAGTGCGACTGGAATACCTGTGTAGCTACCCAGGTGACCGCCAGCCTGGCTCCATGCACCAGGACGTAAATATAGTAATTACCTTAAAGACTCATGCACAGGAGAGTCAGTAAATTGTTATTGGACAATGATTCATCATTAAAAATGAACTTGTGCTGGCTCAGCAGGACTGTCGATGACATAACCAATCAGTGAGGCCATGAGAATGTTTCTCTGCGATTTAGGGTAGACGTAAATATTTGTTGCTCCGTGATAACGAGCTAGGGGTTTATTTGAGTGGGAGACACAACACTCAAGAGTCGAGTCAACAGTGCCGCTTCGGAAAGGCAGACTTGAGTGTGCTTCTGTGTGTGTCAGTGAATGGGAAGGGAAGTGGCGTCGTGACACTGATGTCACAGAGACATGTTCATATGTCGACTGCAACATATACTGTAGCTGTAAAAAATAGACCTCTGGCTTTGTGCACACAAACACCTTCACTGTTTACATAGTGTAGTCTGACATGGTGTACAGTGACCACTGCACTGTGTGAGTGAATGACAGATAGAGGGAGGGAAGAAGAGGAAGAGTGCCACCTACAGAGAAGAGAGGAAACTCTAACTGCAGTGACCTTGACACTGAGTGAAAGAGGGGGAGACAAAAAGAGAGCAAAAAAGACCTCTGCATCCTGTGTCTGATGCGACAACTGAAGAGTATTTCTACAGTATATCAACACAAGTATTATTTTTAAGTAAGCACATATTTGCACTACAGTACAGTCTGTGCATTTGTGTGTGTGCTTATGCTTGAATATGAAAACAGTGTCTCCTCATAGCCACGTCTTTTCCCCATGTGTGCCTTTGTGTATTTATGTGACTTAAGTCTTAGGGCTCACTGTGAACATGTCAGGCTGTGTGAGTGCTTAAATGGATTTTCCAGAGGCCTACAATACCAGTGCCATGTGTGAGAGGTTCTTTCCCTCGTATATTGGCCATGACGCCTTCGCTCCCCTGCTTGCTGTGCAGCATGGCAGCCAGCAGCACCTGCTACACCATAAACACACCTGCAAAACAGTAAAACTATGGAAACACCCAGCATGGAAAAACTTCACAACAGAAGCCAATACAGTAGAGATGACCACACAGCACGCAAAAAAAAAAAAAATATTCCAAACACACACATTATGTTCTTAGCCTGCTTCAACCACATTTAGGCTACACAACATACATTTCAGTGTCTTTAACATCCCAGTGGTATGATAAATGGAAATATAATTCTAAATTAAATCAACAGAAAGCAGATACTTCATGGGATGTGGAAAAAGAAGATGACAATGATCAGCCAGAGGTCTGCTACAGCCTACTATACATTATGAAACAGAAAATAAGATCATATAAATAGCCGACATTTAGATACCAAACAGTAGTGCAATAGTTTCCCTGCCCCTCTTGCCAGCATATATCCTGAACGCAGGTTTTTCTTTATTCTAGATTCCTTGTAGCTTGTAGCTTTGGGGCTGTCATTCATCTTCATGGAGTACTGGTCTAACTCACTGGAGGTTGAATAGCTATGGAAACAGCTTGTTTCCTTTTCTCTTCCCTTCTTGTGTGAGAATTTCTTGCTTTCATGCGAGAATGAGACGGATCCAACCTTGTCAGAACTCTCCAACAAGAACTATCAAGTGAGCCAGCATATGGTTTTTGGTACAAGATCTCTTCTGAGTGTTCAGTTTCTTAGGCTAGCAGTTCTTAAAACAAAATGAGGAGAGGAGTAACCTCACTTTCCCCCAACTGCAGTATAGCTCGTTGACATATTTAAGACTATCAAAATCAACAAACCTACCCTGATGGTTCTAACAGGAGATTCTGGTGTGAGCATTACATTAGCAGATCTGTGGCTACAAAGGGTGCATTCAGGCACAGCACTGAGTGTAGGCCACCTGCATTTTGGAAGCACTCAGAGCCCAACATACAATTATTGTAGCTAAACATGTACTGGTATTTACTAGATAAACCAAGGTATTACAGGAAAACAGAAAAAAAAATGCACAAACTGATATAGTGCATCACCGTGCAAAAAAAAAAATCCTTGGGAGAAACCCAGCAGTGAAGCGACCAACCGCACTGCCCTCCCTCAATGCACCGTGACTAAACAGCTTGTAAACCACACCCAAACTTCTGACAGCTTTGCGTATGAACACACATGTGCCTCCTAACTATTACATAAAAATGAAGGAATAGAGGAATATAAGCAGAAAACAATAAAAAGCTGTGGAAAAAAAACCCCACAGCTTCTTATTTTTGTTCATTTTAAAGACTGTTCTTAAAAGAAAATCAAGAGTAATGGTGTGATTAATTTTGGATGTTTATTTGAATGTGTCACACTGATGCGATGGGTGACAGGTGCTGAAATCCAGTCCAAGCATGGACACCAGATGATGGTTTGCAGATGATGGCGCCTTTTTCCAGAACCTCTAGCATCTGGACTGAGCCCAGTTGGCTGACTGGTGGCAGTAACGGGACTGTTTCCCTTTTCCCTCTCTCAATTTCTTTCTTTCTCTCTTTTTTCTCCTTCGCTCTTCCAGCTCACCCCAGCCTTTCTCTGCAACTTCTGTAGAAGTGCCTAATAGGACTCAGAGCTGGAAAATATGGACTTAAAAAATAAGAAAGAAAAAGTTGTTGCTGTTTTACTGATCTGATGTATGATCAGATTCAAAGCCTCCAAACACTTGGGCTTTAGCCAGAGTAATATGATACAATCAGACCGCGTGTCAGTGATTAATAGGAACAACTTCTGTCACATGTTTCTTTCACCAGGCAGAGAAGAGAAAAATACTGTATATTCTCACTTATACTACATAATGTGTAATGTGCACCATGACAGAGAGTGTTCTCTATTTAATGTAAGGATACATGTCACAATTAACCCTGTGTGTGTGTGTGTGTTTGCTTTGTGAGAGCTCTGCAATTCCTCCATTAAGGTCAGTCAGTCAGCCAGTTAGTCATTAGGAGCAGAGTTGTCACTGGTGGGGCTAAAGGTCATTTATCACCCAAGAAGCCCACAGGACAGGGACAGGAGAGCTCCAAGTCAGCCAAATATACACACACATACACACACACACAGACACAAAACCACAGACTGAAAAAAGGCACCAGGAGGTTTTTCACTAGAAAAGCAACTTGAGATCTATGCATGAATAAGATATGAGACGCACAAACTAATGTCAGCATACACACACATTAACACTACATAAGCACACTTGCCCATTCAGATTTCTCCTGTCTCTCTTGAGTGCATTAACATCCTGCAGGTTTCTGGCTCCTCCATGTGATTTGTGTTGTATGTGTAAGAATATTCTCAACTAGGGATGTCCGATATTATTGGCCCACCGATATTATCGGCCGATATCGGCATTAAAATGTAATATCGGAAATTATCGGTATCGGTTTTTACTCTTTTAATAACACTTCTTTTACATATCATGCACATATTATACATCAAACTCTTCAGCTACTTCTCCTCTCTCTCAAAATGTCAAAATATGAT